>VUQH01043127.1:36268-49366 GCA_015106775.1 Etroplus canarensis | reverse complement strand
ATGACACTAGAGCACAGCACTCACCAGTAGTTGTGACATCACAAGCACAACAAGGTTGAGCATATACTGCCAGCAATGCAGATTTTTTTATACCTTTAAAAGAGAGGTACGCTCTCTTTGCACCCAATATTGCAGTGGCTATACCTTGTACCTTATGTGTATCTCTGCGACACCCTGAAATGAGAACAGAGAAGGTAATTGAACCATATTTGAAACCCAGAGAGCTGTGGTCACTAAGGGCTGCTGAGGTTTTCTCCAACAAGACTTCAATGAGATTTCAGATAGTGCAGACAGCTTCTCATTTCCTTATCTGTAACACACATCTTGCAAAGTCAAAAATCTCCAGAGCTTTCTTATTATCATGAATGCCACTTTTCATCAAAGTGAATGAATGAATGAATAAACACTTTAAACAACTATAGTCTCCAACTCAGGTGAGGCCTACCCTTCTACCATTGCTTTGTATCAAAATCAAAAAGTATATTATTAGTGTGGGGAATAGAATTCAAGCATAATGCACTCTAATCATGTGCAATACATCTGTCCTCCCCCACCTTATAGCAAGAATAAAAGGAGCTTTAGCCAATTCCACTGGTGTCTTTCAACGTTACTGTTGTTTTAGTACATATTTCCCTCCCTGTGTGTTCTGCAAGTGTTGCCTTGCTTAGCTACAACAGTTCTTCAACTAAACCATGGTGTCAAATGACATATAGCTGGAGTTTTTTCCACTTTCTAAGGGCAATAAAGTCCACCCTTAAGGTTGGAGGGGTTGTGAAGGAAGTTACACACCTGACTTTTGACCAGAGGAGTGCAGTTTAAGTCACTTCTGGGAGTATTCTTAGTTTTCCTTTTACTTCGCTTGCTGTGTGTTTCGGGTTAAACATCAGAACATCTTTGTTAGTGTCACAAGAAAATCATTTTTTGGGTTAAAATACTGTATTTTACAATGTTAGACCCATTTCTACTAGGGACCCAAGTTCTGCCCCATCTTATGGTGTCAACACATTTTACATTCACTTCTTCATATCTTCACTAGACCTTGTTTAAATTTTACATGTAACTAGAGGTCAGCAACAGCAGCTTGTAGAACCAACACATATAACCTGTAAGAGGACAGTGTCACCTTGATAGATGCACATAATAAAAAAAAAAAGTATAAAAAACCAGAAAAAAACACCACGACTAAAGATGCCTGCTTAATTTGTTGGCCTCAGACCATTAAAATCTTCTGTAGGCTTCAACTGTTTTTTTTCTCATGTTTTAAGTCCTGTGAGCTAAACAATTACTTTTAGAAGTCTGTTTCGGTTAATGTCTGCATATTTATGCTCTAAGGACCAAAGCTTTTCGAGCACGAGCTTCACCTATCACAAAGAAAAAGTTGTTTATAAGTTATAGCATGCTAGCCTTGAAAGTAGTGCAGACACTGCTCTAATTCTACAAACCACATTTCCAGAAAAGGTAGGATATTTTCCAAACTGCAATAAAAACAGAAATCGGAATTCATGTGAACCTTCATTCAACAGACAAATGCAAACTGAAACATTTCCAAAAGTTTTACTGATCAACTCAATTGCATTTTGTAAACATACAGAAATTTAGAATTTGATGGCTGCAACACTCTCAAAAATAGCTAGGACAGCTACTATTGTGTTCCATCACCTTTCCTTTAAATAACAACATTTAATTTTTTGTAACTGAGGTTACTAATTGTTGTAGTTTTGCAAATGAAAGTTTTGTCCATTCTTGCTTTATACAACACTTCAGTGGCTCAACTGTCAGTGATCCCTTTGTCTGATTTTTGTCTTTATGATGCGCCATACATTTTCAATAGGAGACAGATCTGGAGTTACAGCAGGCCAGTCAAGCATACACACTCTGGTCTATGAAGCCAAGCTGGTGTAGCCCGTGAAGAATGTGGTCTGGCATTGTCCTGCTGAAATAAGCATGGTTGTCCTGGGAAGAGACATCCCCTTGATGGCAGTATATATCTCTAAAATCCTTATATAAGCCGTAGAGTCAATGGTATCTTTACATACATGTAACTCAGCCAAGCTGCAGGCACTGATGCACCCCCATACATCAGAGGTGCTGGCTTTTGCACCTTTCACTGATAACATCATTTTTATCTTTGGTGCGGACAACTTGGTACCTTGGTCACTTGGTTGGGTTTTTTTTTTCTTTTTTTTTCAAAAATGAGCTGAAATTTGACCACAGCACACAGTTCCACAGTCTTCAGGTCTGAAATGAGTTCGGGCCCAGAGAACTAAGCAGTGTTTCCCCATAGAGTTGATGCATGGCTTCCTCCTTGTGTGATACAGTTTCAAGTTGCATTTCTGGATGTAGAAATGGGCTGCATTACATGACAATGGTGTTCTGAAGTACTCCCAAGCCCAGGTGGCTATATTTGTCACAGTAGCAAGATGGTTTCTCAGGCAGTGTCACCTGAGGGCTCAAAGATTACCCGTGTCCATCAGGGGTTTCTGACCTTGCCCTGTACACAATGAGATGCCTCCAAATTTTCTAAAACTTTTCACAATTTTATGCACTACAGTTGCTGAATTTGAGATTTTAGTTTTGATTGCATTTTGGAAAACACCTCAACTTTGCTGGAAATGTGGTTTATATTCATATACAATGTCTTGAATCTCAGTACACTTGTACACCATGCCTAGAATCTGCACACTAGTAAAATGTCCAGCAACTGTGTGGCACTTCCAGTGAGCAAAAAAACCAAGCCACTGCTAACTTTTACCAGTGAAAGTTATTTGTTTGGGGTTTTTTTTGGTTTATAGGATGGTAAGGTCCTCAGTGTAAACAAAAAGGAATAAAAGTAGTTTTGCTTTGTGCAATTTTATTATGAATATGCTTCATGGTTCTTGATGGACATTTTTATCTTATTTATTTTATGCTTCAGAGTAAGCACCTCAGTCCTTTCTGACTGACAGTATGCAGCATTTGATTGCCTTAAATAAAGACAAAAAATGTTATGCCTTCTGTTTTGTTTGTTTGTTTTCTCTGGTGTACTAAGAAAGTACTGAACCGTGACTCAGCAAGCTTATACTGAATATGGTGCATTGTTAGAGCCCTCAGTTACGTACCGGCAAGAATACAAGCAAAAACACTCCATATTGTAAATGTAGTCCATAGATATGGCAGAGAAGGGGTTAAAACACCCAGCATATATTTGAGAGGAATAGTGACACATACACATACTCAAGCGCGTACGTGTAAGTGCGAGCACACACAGACACACACACACTTGCACAAACACACACCAGAATGTGGGAATCACTGCCCAGAACATGAAATATTCATCAGTCATAAAACTTTAATTCTCTCTCTCTCTCTCTCTCTCTCTCTCTCTCGCTCGCTCTCTCTCATCGTTTTGGGGGCTGCTGTATTCTATTTTGTGAGGTAAACACATTCCCTGACTGCCCTTGCAAAAAAAAAAAAACATTAAAAAAATAAGTAATAATAATAATAATAATAATAATAGATTTCATTAAAATCCCTTATGCACAATTGTCCAAATGCACAAGCCAAAGCACATCATTAAGACGGCGCTACAATTCAGATGGAGGAAACCACTGTTCACGCAGTTCAAAATTACATTTCAAAAAGGAAAGCTGCTGGGTGGCAAAGCAAGGAGTGGTCCTCATTTAATACTGTGATGCCGAGTTTTAGAGGTCCCCTGTTATCAAAGATATTGTCACTCAAACCGTGCTTCTCAAACACGGACAAGGGAAGTAAAACCATACCAGTCCCTCAGTATAGTTTATGAAAAGAAAAGAAAATGAGTAGCATGTACGTTACACTTTCACATTCTAGCACTGGTTTTGGTTTCACTTTCAAGCTCATAGATATGCAACAACCAAAAGGCAGACCACCAAGATTCAAAGCTTGATATGATTATGATGGAGAAATGGTTTGGTAATATGAAGACTCCTGCATGCATTTCATTAGATTTTTTACCAGTACTGCAGGTCCATCACAACAATGCAATCCAGTGCATATGTGTTTGTAATCATTGTGTGTGTATATGTTATTTTGTGCAGTCAACGTCCTATTAAGACTAAAACCCATCCTCTATCTTAAAATCTAAGCATGGCAATCAGTCCACTTGAATCGAAATTTTGCCACAGTGTCAAATTGTGCTTGAAATTAGCCTAAAAGTCGTGAAGACAGCAAGGAATCATTGCTTATTTGTTGCTTGTTCAAACACAGAGCTGATGTCAGTTTATCTAAAATGCATGGAAAAAAGTGTTGCATTAACTGTGATTTTACAAAGCACAGTGTTAAGAAACGTACAAACTTAAAAAGGCCTTATTATGCTTGTCCTCATAGTTTCAGTCATTTATATTTGCAGTTAAAATAATGGATGCTCATGCTGAACACAACAAAAGTTTCAAATATACGTTCAGACTTCAGACGGCGCCAAAGGTTCCAATTCAGACAGTTCTTTCTACGTCAGTGAAAGGGGATATCCCTAACATGGTCATCTCAGACAGACACTTTCTGTTTAAACCTTTTGTATGAGAGAGGCAGCCAATCAGAAGACATCTGGCTTAAAGGGAAGGTGGCTTTAAAGGGAAAGGTACTTAAACAGCTTGTTTCTGTGAAAGGATGAACTGAGTGGCTGCACCAGATCTCAGTACAAGATAAAGAAGGATTATTTTTGAACCGTAAATTATGCAAAGCTACTCTAGTCCAAGAATTAAAGTACAACCACTAAAGGTATATTCCTGAAAAGCCTCAATTTCTACATGAATGCTGACCTGACGCAACTCCACGTGATGTGATGTGAGGCTAGATGCGATTGTTAATTGTTTTTTTTTCTTTTTTTATGCAAACCGAAGTATGCAGCAACAAAGTAGATTCCATATATCCCAGAATATTTTTTTTTACCGATTTCAGCCACGGCAATGGCAGAGGGCTATGATGGCAGACACAACATGGTGTCACCACGAAAGTGTATGATCCCACGATCAGTTTGGTTTTGTTTGAATCGCCGTATGAATCATCACAGAGATATGACTGAAAGTGAAAACATTTTTACAGATGATGCCATCTAGCAGCAAATCTGTATTTTTGAAGTGGCTGAAAATCTAATCAGCTCCAGATCTCATGGAGGTCTATCACCGTGCCAAAATTCTAAATCCTGCGCCAAATAATTTTTCTGCTATTGCATAGGATTTGCATTCGCGGGGACACTGATGATTCCATCATATCCCTACTTTTTGGGGAAATACATACAGAGGTGGAAATAAGCATAATATATCATCATTGATATTTTTTCATTCTGAATGAGCTGAATAGCTACAGTGCTCTTATTAAGTTGCATAGTTGCAGTAGTAATATTATTAAACCAACTTCAAAAGAGCAAGAAAACCTTAAAGCAAAGCATATTTACCCATTTGTTAGGAGCCAGGGTTACTGTTTAACAATTTGCTTACAAGGACACAATGAGTTACAGATGGTCTCAGCACTCAATAGATGTTAATTTGCTGACTAAACATATCTTCAATGTGAGTTTATTAGCCAAAAAATATAAAACCATTTTCATGAAAATCCCATACGGCTGGAACAAGGTTAAACCACCTTTTCTTCTTGGTTTTATAGCAGCTAACAAGCTGAGGGCTGAGTTCACCTCTGAGGAAAAAAAATCCACAGTAAACAGTCTTCACTGTGCAGTTAACATTGCTGGAAAATGTCACCAATGTTATTATGCAACTTCAACGCCACAGTTGCTGCTTTCAAAGTTGGAAGGCTATTTCAAAGCTGATTGTATAGGGAAGTTTACCTATGTGATAAAAATACACAGTAAGAAGACAAAAAACATGAAATATTCAAAGTGAGCCATTTGAGAAACAAATTAACAAAAGTAGTTTGTTGATGCATGCTGTACAATATAACATTTTAATCAAAGCTTGTATTGCCTTTTCCAGGTTTTTAGAGGAAGAATGAGTAAAACAATAGCCATGAGAAGCCGTTTCACCACCAGCCAAACACTGCTGGTAATTCATAGTGGAAGAAATTCAAGATACTGTATGTCTTTGTCTCATTTTCTCAACATCTGCAGACCATTTTCGGCTGAATGGACCGCTATCATTTCGACTTTACCAGCTGAAATCTGTGAGGGAGAGGAAGAAGGAGATAAGGACAAAAGTGTAACAAGACAGGAAAAAACAGCAAAGCAGAAAGACAGAAAGAGAGAGCGAGACACATCTCCAGTCACCCTCATCCAACCTCACGCCACGCGTGGATGGTGACTGCTTGGGCAGAGGAGAAAGCAGGAGGGAACGACAAGATGGGGGAGGGACGGGGGACAGCCGGAAGTGTTAGGGATGGAGGGGGGTTATGTACCCCCGAGGCCAACCCTCATCCCCTCTTCACCTCCATCCATAATTCAACAGGGTCCAGCCCCCCCAGCCGCGCAGACCCCCAGGGCACAGCTCCGCAGGAAGGACAGAACACACAGAGGAGGAAGAGACAAAGACACCCCACTAGCATCACCCAAAACTCACACACCACAAACAGTGGGACAAAAAGTGCCAGAACTTAGTGGTACGACGCATCATTTCCCCCATAAGTCAATCCAAACTCTAGTCATGCATATTCTAAAGGAAAAAAAATATCGCCCTCAACCTGACACCATACATATGATCACTGGGTCCTCTTATTGTAAATTAAGCACACGCAAACCGACACAGACATACAGAACACAGTCTTGAGCAACTCAGACTCCTGGGGAGCCTGAATCGATGGTAGTGAGTGTCGTTTTGTCTTGTTTGGCCTCTGATAATCAAACTCTGATCTTAAAAAAAAGGTAGTGGTGGCTGCGAGGCTCTCAGCAGCTCAGGGTTAGGGGTTCCTCAGAGTATTTGCATTTTAGTAATATTTTTTGATATTTCATTTACAGGTGAAACATATGGGAATGGGATGTATACAGCAGAAAGAATGCTCCTTTAAGTCTCTAAAATAATCCTGATCTCATCCTAACACATTAAAACGTTTTCATACTCATACATTTTAAAAGGGATCAGTTCTACCACATTAGATGTAAGTAAAGAAAATGCAGAAGGGGGCATGCGTATTGTAATATTCAAAGAGTGCATTTACTCATTTTCAAAAGTGAAACCTTTAGGGGAAAAATAAGAGCTTACACATTACATTTTCTATCAAAGTGTAACAATATATAAAGTATAAGCAAGCCATGTTCTACATTCAGTTTTCTTCTATACTGCTGGCGGCAACTGAAGCTTGGTTAAAGCTTGGGTAGGCAACATGTTTTGGCCATCACTGGGCAAAAACTTCAGAAGTTTTCAAGTGGTCTGAGAGGGCACTAGGCTCTTACACCCTCTATGGGCTCTGCTTTCAGGCTTTCAAACTTTGGCCAATCACAAAATCCAAGCAACACTGGGTGGCAAGCAAGTGTTGACAGGGATGCAAATCCACATGGAGTCAAAACCCAGCCTTGACTTACTTTCAGCATCTTTAAAGCACTGATACAAGAGTAAGATCACAACGCTGGTTTCCAGAGGGGCCAACACTGAGCCCCATGAAAGGAATTAAAAGGAAGACAAATATCCAAAACATATCCAAAACTGTTTCAGGACCTTCAGCATTTGAATTTAATAAATTAAATTTGTGAAGGAAAGTTACCTTGTACTTAAGAAGAGGGTTTTAAGTAGGCATTACTTCATTCTGAGTAGTCACAAAACTAAAAAGAAAAAGTTCAGGACCACTACACTTAAAAGTACAGTGCCTCCTGCAAATTACTCACTATATTTGTGCTATATCTGTGCAGTAGTTGGTTTATTCAAAGCAGCTGGCCTCTCATTCACAAAATCAGACCTCATGCGATGTGAGGCCCTTCAAGAGACACATTCATGTTTTTCATTCATTTTTCTGCATTCATTTTCAACGTGTTGATAGAAGGCACCGGGAGTCAGATGGACAGAGCTGCGAGAGGTGAACAACTCGCTCTACCTGCTGGGGATGAGCCCCCGCCCACATCAGCTGCATGAGAATAGAATTCATTGTTATAGTTACAGAACTGGTAACTCAAGCAAATATCCTTAACAATTTGTCCCATTTACTGTAAAGGTGTGCAAAAAAAGATGAAAAAGTCTGTTTTCATGCCATTCCGAATTTGCAAACTCCTGCCATTATGAGTGTGTGTGCCAGAAGAGTTACTGAGGGATGAAAAAAGCGCCACATAAACATTTAATACCTTAAGTAAAGCAGTGCAGGCCCTTTCACAGACTATGGAGACTGATGGGTCTCCACCACACTGTATTATATATAAATATGGATTTCTCCATGTGTCAATAACTCTGCACGGCTGACGTGCACTTGCACAGCTCTGTGTGTGTGTTTGTGTTTGGGATTTGTGCATGTGTTTTTGTACAGATGCCAACACTTTTTCCACTGTCTTTGAATTTAAGTCCAGATGTGCCCTCTGTCTGACTGTCTATATTACAGTGTATAACTGTGCGTGTTATTCTGTGCATACACTGCATTTTTCCCAGGTGGAGTTCTTCTTCTACTCTCCCGTGTGCAGATGGAAATTCTATTTATTATTAATAAATCTCCTCTTTCTTTCTCTCTCAGAGCTCATCTTGTTGACCTTTCAGGAATGTTCTACTTTTAAAAGCTCATGTTGCATTTTACTCTTCTCTTTTTCATGAGCTACATGTTTGTCATCATCACTCGTGGCAAACATTCACAAATTCCATTTTAGCAAAACAAATCGCATAAGTGTAAAGTAAGAGACCCCATGGGAAACTTTCCCAGGATTCCTGTAAATCTAATTTCATGTTTAATTTAAATATTACAAAATGTAGGTTCAAAGTGATATGGAAACTAAATGCAGGGAGCGATTCAGAAGACGGTCAAGTGGTATTTCAGTAGTAATTCAAATTTTCAGAATTCAGATTTTCATCTTAAATTGTTTTTTAGTTTTTTTTATCAAACTAAAAATTATACTTTATAATTCCCAGCTGCTGACCGCCCACAACGCGCAATATTTTTCAAATCTTCTTTTGCAATAAAGCAAGACAATGGCACGCAAACACATACAGCGACACACAACATGCATTTTGTATAGACACAGCTTAACACGAGTAAAATAGGATTTGAGACCAGCATAAAACAGAACAGCAGCAGGAAAAAAGAGGTAACAGGAGGGTGTGAATGAAGCAGAGGAAGAAGATGGTGAAAATGAAATGAGGAAAGGAAAATGTGGAGGGAAAAGACAGAATGAAATGAAGGAAGGAAATGTACAGGAGGCAAAGAACGGATGAAAATGTGAAGTGAATGAGAGTGGGAGATCATAAAGGGGAAGGATAACGCAGCAGAAACAAACAGACGGAAGATAAGATGGAGAAAGCACAAGGAAGACAGAAAAGAGGGCACAAGGAGGATTGAAGCAGAGGAGGGCTGTGTGTGTGTGTGTGACATCTATTGTTTCTCAAACTGGAAGGGGAAGCTGGTTTTGTTTTGCTCCGGGGCTCACAGAGTGTTGAGAAACAGGAAGCCAGGGGACCTGCCCATCCTTGCGGACAGCTGGTGCCCTCCGATAGCTGTTCCCCCTTCCTGTTAGCTACATACAATGGTTCCCACCCTGGTCCAGGCCATCTGGAAAGCAACACGACTGACCACTCTCTAAGCAGTATATGAAGGCTTTCAAACTGCATCACAAATGTGCTGAAAGCGGAGATAGTGCCACGCTGTAAAGTTGGGTTTTTTGGCATTTGAGTCCTCACTGCCAGCCTATATGCAAACTTCACCATAAGCATATTTTATCAGCAGTTAAAATGGTTCTAAGAATATTGTTATTATTATTTTCATCTCTGTATTTTCATCCAGTATAACTTCCCTGACTTCAGAGTCTCTCCTGCTTCATTTGTTCTCTGTGCTCATGCCAATATAAAAAAAAACTGAGCCCCACAGTAACTAGGATGCACAACAGCCCTGCTGCACACAGACCTTGACAAACATCTCTTCAAATTAGCAGACTTATGCTGAAAAAAAAACGTTTTATCTCCAAAATGAAGAAATATTACTGCCTCCATATCCACATAATGTCACTGTATATAGGGAAAAACAAGAGTAAATGAACTGTAAACCTTCCTAGGGAAATATCCAGAAAAAAGTTAAACTCATGAATGTGTAATATCTGCTTTTTATAATACAAAATAAAAGTAACAGGTATGATCTTAGAGGCAAGACCAACAGACCAGGATTCCCAGTTGGCATGGTTTATTCTGATGATAGACAAACAGTGCAATCACTGACCTTTTTGGATCATGCATCTCCACTAATGACAACACTAGAAATATAGAAGCACTTGTGCTAACAGGGATGCACACACAGCTTGGTACTTGGCAACATAACCTATGCCCCATTGTTTGTAACACAGATGTAATGATTATGCAATTCTGCAATTACACAAAAGCCTTTCACTATATTTAACTCCTCTGCAGTGCATATTCACGTAAAGATAAAACCGAGAACAGAAGTGCCTGACCTACAGCTTGCACACACAAGTTCAACTGTGAAGAATATAAGGTACATCAGTCTCTTATTTTGAAATGGCAAAATATTAGACCAAAAACTTTGAATATAAACAACTCACTCAAATGTTATTAACCATGTTAAATAAGCACTATACAATTCCTTTAATAGGAAATCAGCTTGATAAGTTATATTTACTCCTATAAAAGAATATTAGAAGCCCTGGTGTAAGTTTAGGGTGCATATAAAATATAGTTCAAGTTTGAGTCTGTTTTTTACATTCTTAGCTTCTGCAGAAACATGGTGGCGGAACTTGGTAACTTCTATGGAATGGGACCCACTAACACTGTACATATAAATCTCTTTTCATAAGTGAACAAAAACAGAACAATTAATAGCGTAGAGTGATTTTACACTATAAAAAGCATAAATATGTATGTTAGGCTCAATTTCTGACAACAGATCACCTTAAGTCTTAGAGCGTAGTCCTTTAACAGGACATTTTATGGTAAATTATAGGCTCTCTGCTTCCAATGTCAAAAAGAAAAGTTATTCTAACATATAAATGATGAAATAGAATAGTGAGTAACTCTCAGGGGAAAAATGAAAATACAATTAGCTTAATTTAACAATGTGTTCCACAAACATGCAAACAAACGTAGGTGTTCCCACTTACAGACAGTTTGTAAAGTCTGTTCTTTTATTGTCTTACTTGTCCTTCAAGTCCCTAGTTGCTTGTAGTCTGCTGTCAATAAACAACAATGACCAACTGCAAGCACACAGAAAAGAGTAATGGCACACAATAATATTTTTAAGCAGAGTAGTATGTGTTGTGTTGTTGAAAAAAAATAAAAATAAAAGAATTGCAGGTGCCTTCTAATATGCTTTACTTTCATGCCAGCAGGCTTTTTGTGTGAGAGTAGGCGTCAATTATTTTAGATATTGGATATTGTTTTAGAATGAAAAGGCTACAATTCCCAGCAGCCTCAGAAGAACCACATTATGTCTTTAAAAGGCTCATCTCTTTCTTGTCTGGTCAAACACTGCAACAAATTCACCACTCACATCTGCTGCTGTATATTTTCATCAGGCTCTCTGATAAAATGAACACTGTGCAAACACCCACGGATTCTCACATACTGCATTAAAAACCGTCTATCAGAAATCAAAACTAGAATCACATCAATTCAAGCCTTTACTATTGACTGGCTTAACTGCAAAAGGTTGATTGAGAGGAGAGAACAATCAGGATATGGAGTTTCACTTCTGTATCATTTTGTCTTTGTATCCTGCTTTGACTATGTTTTAATTGCAGCAGTTTTTCAGTTGCAACGCCAATTTAAATCTAAAGTTAAATTATACGAGCAAGCTCTGACTCAGGCTCTGGTGTGCTTTCATAAACTCTGCATGCATAAGTGGAATTGACTCATTTAAAATATTTATTTTCATAAAATGCGTAATATACCGCACAACAAATTAAACTATGAAATAAATGTAATTATTGATGATGGATGCACTTACAACAATTCTATAAATCTATTCTATGACACTCCCAACTTAAAGTACTGTGTGCTTAGCCAGGTATAGTTATTTCATTTAAATCTTTTTTTTATGCAAGACAAGAGAGGAATAAAAAAAAAAGCAACCCAAAGGGAAATTTACATAACAGGGGCATGTCTTTCTCCACATATCATACCAATATATTAATGGGATCTGATAAGGGGTTGTCAGCTGCAGACAGACAAGGTGACTAGCGCCTCTTGTCAGGGAAATCGAGTGACTGTTTCTGATAATTGTCGGCGCCTTCGAAATGTGCCAGCTTGATCCACCACAGTCAAAATGTGGCTGAATTATCATTTTCCACTCAAAGAACCGTGCCTCCCTGTTACTTTACAGTCGTCGCCACCATTTTTACCTCACTCAACTCCAACTCTGACTGCAGGCAGCTGATCTGATTGGCTGCGCAAACCACACACAGAAAGGAGAGGTGGCCAGGTGCCAGAGAGGGACCGATAACAGGCCTCTCGTGAATGAACAAATAAACACTAAAACTCTTTCTGTTCTGCCAGCTAAACAATCAACGATGTCTTAATTGCCATCGGGCAGCCACTGGGGATAAAAATGAAAACACAACCTGCAATTAGACTTTGAAATTGATTCCATTAATAATTATTTTATAACACAAATTTTCTAGTTGTTATATGGGTGTTAACGGACAATTTAGGCAAAATTCCAGGTCACACGAACTGCAAACACTGCTACTGTACAAAAAATAAAGAAGGTTGCATCAGGACTGGGATCCAGCAGGTCCTACTGCACCAAATATAAATGTCGAGCATGCAGGACAATTTGACACAGGCAGAGTACTCTATGGTAGACGGAAGGTTTGTTTTAATGACCTTTAACAACAGATCCACATTTTTTTCTACACTAGACAGGTGGCCATATGAACACTGAAGGATTATCTTGCTGTACTCATTGCTCCTGTGCATACTTGACTTCACATTAAAAAAATAACAAACCAATAGTTTCTGTGGGTCTTCTTTTTTTTTTTTTTTGGGGGGGGGGGGGTAATTAAAT
>VUQH01043127.1:0-36248 GCA_015106775.1 Etroplus canarensis | reverse complement strand
ATTAGTTTTTGTGTGTTTTTTTTTTTTTTTTTTTTGGGGGGGGGGGTGTAATTACATACAGGGTTTACTGAAGAGAATATCAACTGGAATGACTCAGGAGCTTCAAGGCTCACCAGATTCCTTTATGTGTCAGAGTTAGTCATTGTGAGCTTACTAGCCTGTAAACCAAGCACAAAACTCCTGATCCCTATTGCCTGCAGAGTCTGGAGAGCCTTAACAAAACTTTCAGAGCTTCTTAATGCAAACACTTGCTTCCCAATTTGATTTAAATACAACACAATTGTTACATTTTCAAGTTTTGTTGAGTCAGCAAGCATTTATGTGGTAGCAGCACTGCAGCGAGACAGGGATAGGTAAAGAGACCGAGGTAATGGCACGGAAAAAATGGTCTGACTGGGAATTAAACCAGCTCAGTGTACAGTTGCTCACGGCAAACGCGCCCATGTGGTAGCTTACATGCTATTTGGCTGCCTCATTATCGAAGTAATTTAAGAACAAAAATCATTTTAGAATTCATCAGCTTCATATAAAGTAGACTACATTTCTTTTAAAACAATATTGTTGGATTTTTTTATTTCCAGTTGACACCAGGGTATCATGAGTTAATTTGACAGATGTGGGCCCAAAGGTACACAAAACAGCATATTTGATTCAATGTATTCTGAGGGGGGGAAGCAGTGAAACAGCCTAAAAATGTTCAATAATGACTTTCCCAGTGTATTAGAAAGGGATCTTTTAATGGCCACTATGCACAGGAGTAATGAACTGGGGCGGATGGGGCTCAGGAGTTAGAGCGGGTCATCCTCTAAACGGAAGGTTGGTGGTTTGATTCCTGGCTCCTCTCGTCTATGTTCTCAAGTAACCTCGGGTAAGATACTGATTCCCAAATCGCTCCCGATGCATCCATCAGTGTGTGAATGACAGTTAAAATATTTGAAGGCACAGAATAAAGTGCTTTTGTGAACGAAGCCTGTAGTAAAAAGGGATCTGTGCATAAAGAGTAGATAAGCACCAGTCTGCATAATGACTATTGTTTAAAACAGACTTTACCAAAACTGTTGTGCATGCAAATGCAGAGATCTCTAAAAAAAATGGGATGCTTACTTTATTTTCATGAGTGTCGGTGGGTGAATTGATGTTTTACATCTTCCACTGAGATCTGATGACTAAGTCTTGGGCTGAATCAAAAACAGACAGAGTTTGTGTTTCTGATGGAAAAAGTGTGGCTCAAGTGCAATCCAAAAACATGTTTAAAAAGTAGAAAGAGGCAGCATAAAACAAAGAAAAGCCTCCACTTAGAACAATCATCATCAGATTGAATACAGTTAAAACAAGCTGATAACATCAGATAAAATGGATAAGATCGTTTTCAAAAACCTGAAGCTAATTAACTGTACGTAAAAATGTAGCCTGTTAAGGTGTTAATTACTCATTACTGTAATTTATCCTGCTGGTTAGAATTAAGTTCTATGAAGACTTTGTGTAAGCACTATTTTCTGGTTTATTTGAATCTGTAGTAACCCCATGCAGGCTAAGCAGAGGAAAACAGCAGCAAAATAATCTTCAAGATTCAAGATTCAAAACTTTAGTCATTTATTTACACTACAAGTAGGCATAGGAATGATATTTCGGTGCATTGGCTTGCATAATGATGGTTAAAGTACAGCAAGTAAGAAATAAGAATAAATAAATTAAGAGTAAAAGAATAAAAATAACAATGTAGTCTCAAGAAATAAACACTGTGCAAAATAACCTGAGGAAAAATACAATACCCTATAGAGATGCAGAAATGTATACATAGCAGGGTATAATACTGTTCATTCCTTCATTCCTGTATCATGATACCAAATAATATTAGTAATAAAGTTTAGTTCTTCTAACTCATTCTCAATTAGACTTCTTTGATATTCCAGAATGTGCTTGTATGGGAAACATCAGGAGCGTGATCTATAGTGTCTTCACTTTTAAAGGAACAGCCCATTGTCAATGTACATACTCTACAGGTGTCCTTTTTAAGACAGCTCAGTAACAATACCCGCATTTCTTTAGATTTTGAAAATATCCATTTGAGCTGTCTGTGTCTTATTTTCTCTACGGGATGGGGCAGGCAGGCTTTCAGAAGAAAGTGTGACTGCTAGCGGGAGTGTTCAGAGTCTCTGCAGGTACAGACAGGAGAGGGATCGTGGATCTGCAGGGGTGGGTGGTAATGGTCGGAAATCCTGCAGGAGCAGGAGAGACGGTGGACCTCTAGGTCAAAACTTACTAAAAGAGGCAGACGGGGATGTTTTTGTGTTACAACTGAATAAAATGACTACCTCATACTATCTCACATGCTTATCAAAACCTGTGTGCTGTAAGCTTCACAAAGCTGGTATCTACAGATTGGCTGTCATTCAGAAATGGGACATGTCTAAGAGCACAGCACAAAATCTTATAATGTGAGGCTACAGATGTAAAATGTACATCAGCAAGCAAAAGAAATGAGTCAGTTTAAAATGAGTAATCAGCATCTTTTGGGATTCTTCCACACAAAAAGTTCTTCCTTAAAAAAGGCCAACAATTACATCTATCCATTTTCTTAACTGGTTGCCCGGTTCAGGGTTGTGTGGAGGCTGGAGGCAGAGGTGGTGTACACCCAGGACAGGCCACCAGTCTGTTACAGGGCAGACACAGAGAGACATTCACAGCTACAGCCAGAATCCCCAATTAACCTAACATACAAATTTTTGGACTGTGGGAGGAAGGTGGAGAGAGAACCCACGCAAGCACAAGGAAACCCTGTAAACTCCATAGAGAAAGGCTCCAGCTGCCCAGTGGATTTGAACCCATGACCTCCTTGCAGTGAGGCAACAGCAGTAACCACCACACCACTGTACACGTTGGAGATTAAATAAGAGGATTTTGACAGGCTTGCTATAACAATTTGATTACCAAGTGATTATGAGAAAATAATCTACAATTATTCTGATAACTGCTTAATTATTTAGGTACTTATTAAGCAAAACTGCTAAATAATCATCAGTTTTAGCATGTCAATTTTCAAGGATGTGCCACTATCTCACCTGTTTTTACTGCAAATTAAATATTTGGGATTTTGAGGCTGTTGGTCAGAAGAAAACAAGTAACCTGAGCCTTAGTTTCTGTGTCATTTAATATACAAAAAAGAAGAAAAAATTAATTAATGAAAATAAAACGTTTTCTTCAGCCCTAGGCTAAAGCTGTTTTCAAGGACAAAAGTTGCTCTACTCCGCATTAGACGTTTGTTATTCAGATACCGAGAGGCAATTATATTATTTTGCCACCTCATATACACTTTACTGCACATAGACACACAGGAGCACATTTAGCACAATACCAACTGTCAGAAATATCATGAAAATGCCATCAGCATAGTTTACAATAGATGGCAGTGTCGAACTATCCAGCAACAGAATATACAGCAAAATGTTAAGGGTACATTTTTATGTTTAAATCTATCATTTCTCTCTCTCCTCTCTTGCACTTTCTCCCTCCGTCTTTCTTTGTGGCCAATCCAGCGCTGTGGTTCCCAGGCTCGGCTCGACTGTCAATCAGCAGCAGCCTACATCTCAGCGCTGCAGCTGAGCCAGGGCCGCATCATCCTGCCTGCCAATCACCGCTCTACACCTTCAATCCATCCTATCCATCTCTCTGTAAAGCAGATTCGCACACCGTTCCCCCACCACCACCACCACCGCTCCCCATCACCCCCTCCTCCTTTCAAAACAACCGCCACCACAGAAGCATTGAGATCCCTTTAACTCTCGAACCGGCACATTCACACACAAACATTCGCCGCCGCTTGAACAGAGAACGCACACAAAAAGATGCGGAAGCAAAGATACAAGCATGAATGCACGCACAAACAGAGGGAAAGGCCAACACTGGGCAATGCAATGATTTTAAATTAAGCAGGAATAATGCTCATTATCTGTAAAAGAGTCTCCCTATATATACATATATATGTAGGGAGACTATTTTGGCCATTTCACTTGTCTGATTTGTCTGAAAACACTAAGTATATTGTCAAGACATAACACTGACGCAAGACTTGCTGTAAACATAAAGATATGGAGATGTCTCGACTCAGACTAGTCATTAAAATTACTACATAATGACATACAAATGGCACAGTGCACACCAATGACAGCATGGCTTCTTGGGAGCTGAATATAAATTTGGCATTCCTGATGACAAGTTAAGAGTCGGACTTCTGAACTGGGGTCTTGTTGCATGAATACAAACGTACAGTATATTGCAGAAATTGCATTTTTTATTAAAATGGCTACATGTAGTGATGTATACCGATAAAAGTAACTCGATGCAGCTTTTACCCTCTTTCCTTATTTTCTTTTGATGGCACATTTACTGTATGGTTCAGTCCTTCCAGTTTCCAGCAGCTGCATTCAGATATGTGTGTGTGTGTGTGTGTGTGTGTGTGTGTGGTTTTTTTTTTTTGAACAAGTCTTGATAAAGCCACAGTACACTACCTGCCTGGTAGCAAACAGCAGAGTAACGACTTGGTTGACACAGTGGAGATTTTAATGGCTAAAAAGCAAGGTTTCCAGCATTTGGTGGAGAATGAAGCAGAGCTAAAGCGGATAGAACACTGGACTCATTATGGTAGTTGTGGCAGTAAAGCTGTGGATTTCCAGGAGTGATAAGGTGGCGTAAGCTAAGCAGCTGTCTCAAAAAGCTGGACTAACATTAACTATTTTATATAAAATCTTTAAGGCTGAGGTCCATTGTTAGGACAGTGGGGCAAGCTGTGTTACAGCTTGTATTGCTCTTCTGTCTATGAAAACGGGTCGTACTTTATTTTATTTATTTGTATGAAACATTTTACAATCACATTGGGTTTTTCTCCTTCAGTGAAGCTTAGAAGTTGCGCAGCTGTTTATTTTAACAATTTAGCTTTTATCAGGTGCAGAGGTGAGAAAAAAAATCCACAATTTTAAATAAAGTTTATTATTATTGTACAATATTCAATTTATATCTAAATTAATGTGTTTTTTTCTCAGCATCAGTGGTTTAAAAATGGGCTGGCTGATGGGAAAACATGACTGCTTTTCTGTTATAAATGGTTAAGTTGGCTGATTTCTTTGTTAAAATGGGTTCAAATTTGCATCTGTACTTAGAGTCAAGTTCTATTTCTGCAGCTAACAACTTTATTAATATGCTTTGTAAAGTGATTCATTTAGACGTAGTTTAATAAATAGAGCTATGTACAGCGGTACACTGCACTGGTCATTACCGCAGAGTCAATCTGTGGCATATTATGAAATTTGCTGAGCAAAAGAGGGAAGCATAAATTAAACTCTTAAAAAAGTTACATCACTGGAAGACAAAAAATAATGTTTTACTGTATGTATAAGTGAGACATTTTTACCAATACAATGCCCTTACATGGCTAAAGCTGCTCATTACGATGTTATTGCCGAGACTGACCTGAGAAAACATCTGATCATTATCGCATTTCCAACTGGACGTAACCTGGTTATTGATTAAAATTTTCCCACTTTTAATTCATCGCACTGAGCGAGTTCCTTGTTAATCTTACTTCACGGCAGAGGCAGTATTAAAACAGTTTCCCCGTGTTTCCTTCCTCCTCATTATGTCCTCATGCTTGCTTAAAGATTATTAGCTGTGGTCATTTTATCGCTGCAATTATTGCGTGCTGCAATGCAAGAATAACTAGATGAATTGTAAATGCGTCGTGAATCACTTTTGCAGTTTGCCTTGAACCAACCCACTAAACATGCAGACTTTTCCCTCTCTTGTTTGAACTACTTCTAAAATGAGCCTTGCTCTTTGATTGCATCATGGAGTGCAGCTTTCATCAGATGCCTCATAGATTGCAGAGCCCGACAAGGTACTGGGGCGAATGTTAAGGCCACAGCAATTCAGGGTATAATTAGATAGAGGTTCTGAATATTCGGTGTACTGTAGAAAACAATAATTGGCCTGCACCAGTTAAGAATTGTTTTACACACATACAGGGGTGTACACATGTGCACCAAAACGTGATGCCAACAAGAAAACATTAAAAATATTAACTTATATCAAAGCAATATGCTGTCATGGCAATACGAGATGTTGTTAAGTTTTATGTCCAAACCATAAACTATAATGACATGTCTGAGGCTGCAAATTCTCACTGCTCACATTTAGTGCTCTTCAGTTCTTTGCAAGAATGAGGCGCGGCACCAAATAATGCAATCTGTCTGGATAAGCTGCTTATGTTGTCTTCTGTCATGGTTATTGTTCCTGATACATGTAGATGACAATTAGAAGCAACAGACGATATGGCAAAGTTTGCTTTTCATTAGTCACACAGAGTGGGAAATTATTCAAACTGCAGCCACATGTTGTGGCTCTTAACGCATTCAAATCTCTGTCGTTTCAACAACAAACAAGCTGTCACCTTAAGGTTTTCTGGGTCAATCTCTAGATGGCTGCTGGGTAATAAACTACAAGGTAGATTTGGGATTAACTAGCAGCAACAACTGGATTCATTACCATTTGCTGAGTTTGAGGTTACAACTGATTATCAATCAACCTGCTGACGCTATAGTTCTGATCTTTGTTCCACAAACCAACTTGGATCCTATTTTGTGTTACTGATGGAAAAAAATTGTGGCTTCTTAAGTGGGGGATGGAACCACTTTTTAAAAGTGGTCAAAACTTCAAATTGTTCGCTTGAATTGCTGACTGTTGTCTATAATAAAGGTATGCAGTTCATAGTGAATTCAAGAAGAAAAAAGCAGAAAATCCTCACAACACTTCAGAGAAAACCCAATCAAGGAGCATTATGGAAAGCACCGTGAGGTTGGAAATCTTTGTGGGATACACTCGCCAGCCACTTGATTAGGTATACCTGTTCAACTACTCATTAAGGCAAATATCTAATCAGTCAATCACATGGCAGCAACTCAATAAATTTAGGCATGTAGATATGGTTAAGATGAACTATTGAAATTCAAATCGACTGTCACAATGAGGAAGAAAGTGATTTAAGTGACTTTTAATGTGGCGTGGCTGTTCATGCCAGGCAAGCTGGTCTGAGTATTTCAGAATATACTGAGCTGTTGAAATTTTTCCACACAACCATCTCTGGGCTTTACAGAGAATAGTCAGAAAAAGAGAAAATATCCAGTGAGCAGCAGTTCTCTGGGAGAAAATGCCTTGCTGATCCCAGAGGTCAGAGGCAAATGGCCAGACTGGTTCGAGCTGACAGGAAGGCAACAGTAACTCAAATAACCACCCGTCACAAACTAGGTATGCAGAAGAGCATCTCTGAACCCACAACACGTAGAACCTTATAGTGGGATGGGCTACAGCAGCGGAAGACCACAATAGGTGCCACTCCCGTCAACTAAGAACAGTAAACTGACACTACAGTTCTCTGATGCTCACCAAAATTGTATGTTGTACCTACTATTCTACTATGATGATGTAATAATATGGGATTTAATTCCTTCGTACACTGTTGCTGCTTAGTACCAACTGAGCATCATATAAACACCACAGCTCATTTGCATATTGTTGCTGACCACGTCCATCCCTTTACAACCAGTGTACTCATCTTCTGATGGCTGCTTCCACCTGAGCCCTGCACCACAAAACATGTTCAACATACCCAGAATATCTTTACTATCTGGCTTCACTTAACCTAACACTGCCAATCAGGATAAGCAGTCACACAAAGGCAGTTATAAACTCGTTAAGTCAACCCAGGGTCTATCAATCCAGCTACAAGTGTGTTCACGTGAAAGGAGTCCGCTGGAAAAGATCTATTGTATTAATAAAGTTCAAACTACATGAAGCCACTAAGAAAAGCCGGCAAAAACGCTGACTGTGTGAGTTAGAGTATCACAGCTCTGTCATTAAGGCACAGGAGAATGTTACACATTGCAGCCGTTATTCCATTAAATTAACGTTTAAATGTGTGTGAGAATTTTGAATTTTTATCCTTTCAGCTGCAGCCCTGTGGTGTTTACAATATGAGCTCAAATAGAGAACAAAAATTAAAAACAAAATTCAAGTGTAGGTTTAGTCTATGTGCAAATCTGATTTAGATTACAAATGAAAGATTATCTTTTAGGGCTTACAGAACAATAAAATTGAAAGAAAAATGTTTGCAGCCAACAAGAATAAAATAAATTACATTTCTCTAAGAATCTTTATCAATGACTTTTGACACTATTGAGAAAACTTTAGACCCTCCTAACACGTGCACAAAGCCCCGAGGCATCTTCCAGAATTGGTGACACTCTTCCGGAGAACTGGTTGGTCAGTATGCGGTGATTTCATACCTGTTGATCTCTAATCTAGAATTTAGCCTGCTCCAGAGCAAGTTAGGTCCGCAGCATAAGTTACCTGGCGTCATACCCCGATAAAAAGTGAACCACTGTCACAGTGCTGAAAACCTGGAGTTAACCCTGAAGTTACCTGGATAAGTACAAATCTAGCTTCACAGTACAGGGCTCAGGACAACGTGTCATATCACAAAGCTCAAATCATCTCAAACTGTTTTCTTGAACATGACAGTGTGTTCACTGCACTCACTGCACTCCACAGTTACCAGATCTCAATCCAATATAGCATCTTTAGCATGTGGTGGAATGGGAGATTTGCATCACGGTTGTGAAGCTGACAAACCTGCAGCAAGTGCGTGATGCTCTCAAGTCAATATGGACCAAAATCTCGGAAGAACGTTTCCAGCATCTTGTTGAATCTATGCCACGAAGAATTAAGTCAGTTCTAAAGGCAAAAGGGGGGTCCAACCCAGTATTAGCAAGGTGTACCTAATAAAGTGGCCTGTGAGTGCATATTAACAAGCCAAACATTGATAGGCGTCCTGTAATATTTAAATCACACTGCCTAAGACAGACTGAGCACACTTTCTCTGTTAATGATAGGTTCAGTAAGATGGATTGACCGTTAGGCAGCAATGTGGAAAAAATGCAAAAATTCACATCTACAAAGATCTGCTTCTTCTCCTTCTTTTGGCTGCTCCAGTTTGGGGTTGCCACAGTGGATCATCTGCATCCATCTCACCCTATCTCTTGCATCCTGTTCCCTCACACCAACCCTCTGCATGTCCTCCTTCACTACGTCCATGAACCTTCTCTGTGGTTACATGTCTACAAAGATATTCAACAGGAAAGCAGCAATTCTTTACATTGCAAGCAGCAGGAAAGAGCAAGCGTTTTGCATTTTTTTATTAAATAAACAACTAATTAATGATCAAAATTGACAAAGCTGAAGATTAATTATCATTAAATTGAGTGCTTAATCAATAACTAGTTCTTTCAATTCCAGTTCAAGGTCAGGACTGATGTCGGAGCAAAGGATAAAGCAGAGAGGGCTCACGGAGGATACAAATCTATTACCGTTTGTCCTCCAACAATTAACACACAAGCACATCCAATATGAGCTATTTCCTCTGAGAAGCCACAATGAACACCAGCTGGAGACGAGTTACAAAACACCTGAACGCAGGTCCATGCAATAATAAAAAACAGATTAGGTAAATTAGCTTTTCTAATTTTTCCTCCGCTGAACGTTATGAAATTAGAGCACCCCAGAATGGAGTGAAATGATTGTTTCCTTGTAATTATCGTATAAGCTATTGTATGACTCAAACAAATATGATTTCATTTCAACGAGGATTGGAGTTCTTGTATTTATACCTCCATACATTACACAGAAAGAGAAAAATAAACATATCAGGACTGTTTTAATGGAATAATTTATAAACAGGTTAATGAAAGTTACCTCAAATATAAGCGTATGTGCTTTACAAGCTGAAGCTGTTTAATAAAACACAAATGTCAAGCCTTGTCCTTTTCATTTGCTTAGTATGTTTAATCTTTAAAAATATAAATATTCTGCTTTCGTTGTAGAAATTCCCAGGAAAAAAGACACTGTGGAGATAAAATAAGCTCACAAATCATAAGCACAAACCTTTGGCCTTATGATTAGAATCTGGAAGCCACACTCCTGAGAATATAACTTAAAAACATTTTGTTCTACTCAGTATATCTGTCAGAGGGGAAGCTGTTCCACTGCTAAATGTTACAACCTTTTGTTTCTCTGTCACTCTTGCAACATGAATGCATGGCCCCTTTAACCACTGCTAACCACTCTCCACTTCCTACACACTTGCATCTCCACTGGTCAGTGCTGTTCTGACCTCTGTGACAATAACACCATATATCAGTGCTTTTCACACAGCTGGAAGCTGGGAGATGATTTCAGACTAAGGCCACTGGGGGTCACATTTACATTTTATACGTTAGGCAGTTAGCCGATACGCCTGTGCAGAGTGACTAACAATGAGCTTAACAGCAGAATGAGCTTAAATTTCTGAGCAGCCAAAAGTCCAGTCAAAAAGCAAAATGATGAAGACTGTTAACCGCCCCCTGATTAGACAGGACAGAAAATCCTATGACACGAACATGGTCATAAAGAAGAGAAAAGGTGAAGGAAATATAAAAAGTTTTCTTGAATCACATATTTAAATCAACCAGCTTTCCTATCTGCAGATAGGAGAAAATTATATCTCAGATGCAGATGATGTGGTTCTTTTTGTCTTTTTTTTTTTTTTTTTGCCTTTATCAAGCCATGACCTCCAACTTGCACTGGGGCAGTTTGCAACTGAGTATTGCTGAGCCAGAAAAGCATGGCATGCCCACTCTGGGTTGAAAAGGAGTTGCTGCCCCAAGTGGAGCAATTTAAGTGTCTTGGACTGACAGACAGATTGTTGCGGCTGTACCAGTCTGTTGTAGTGAAGAGAGAGGTGAGTGTGAAAGCCAAGCGGTTGATTTACCAGTCGGTCTACATTTTTACCCTAACCTATGGTCACGAGCTGTGGGTAGTGACCAAAGGAGTGAGTAATGGATAGTGGTGGAAATCAGATTCCTCCCAAAGAGTCTCTGGACTCGTGCTTAGAGATGGATTGAGGCACTTGGTCATCTGGGAGGGGTTCAGAGTAGAGATGCTGCTCCTCCACACTGAAAGGAAAAGGCTGCGTTGGTTCAAGTATTTGACCAGGATGCCTCCTGGGTATCTCCTTGGTGAGGTGCTCTGGATATGCCCTATTGAGAGGAGGCCCTGGGGCAGATCCAGGACACGCTGGAGAGATTACATCTCTCAACTGGCTTGGGAACGCCTTGGCGTGCCCCCGGAAGTGCTGGAGGTGGTGGCCGGGGAGAGAGAAGACTTGATGTCTCTACATAGACTGCTGTCCTGGTGACTCACACCCAGATAAGCAGCAAAGGATGGATGGATGGATGGATGGATGGATGGATGGATTAAAGGGTTTCACCTCTGACATGCATAATTAAGAATATAAGTACTTAAGTTTTTAGTTTGATTTTTTCATTTATTGACATTTTAAGAAGGGAATCTTTTCCATTGATGCTCAAACACATTCTCATCTTCATATAATGCTGTTTATCAGTGTCTCCCCATTAAGCACAAGGTGTCCTTTTTCCATCAATACCTTAACACACCAACCGTGTCTGTACTGGCTGCTGAAAGATAATGGTCGCAGTCAGAGACTTAGAAGGTCAGTGTTACAAAGTTGGAGAGGCGGTGGCGCCATTTCGAGTTTGTCAGCCAGTAGGCTGTGGTTCTCATCCTGTTGGGACCTTTATGTTTGGCGCTTTGTTTTGCTTTTTTACACTTGTCAATCTGTTTCATTTTCACTTGCTTTCTACTTTCACTTTCACGGGTTCAGGCACTAAAGTCTACTTGGGTAGGGTTAGGAAACGATTGTGGTTTTTAGGTAGGTTATGCCCCTTCATAACAATGCTCATCTCACCAATGTCAAAACCTGGTGCACCAATGGACACCTTCTGTGTTAATGAGCCATGCCACGGCTTTGACTAAATGGCACTGACGCCTAAGGAAAATGTCCTTCTACGAAGCGATATCAATCATTAGTTCCAATTGTCTGCAACCATCTTTTGAAGCGCTTCTAAACAAATATATTAGCTAATTTTAAATGCAGAAGTGCGACAAAGTCTTTGTCAGAAATAGGAGGCACAAACACACCTGAATGTCTGGTTGGATTCATGCACCGAAAGTACTCGGTTCATGTCAGGGAAGTATCACAGTCTAGTTTCTTTTCTCAGTAGGTAACGCTGTAACTTTTAAACAGAAGTTATTGTCCAATGTAACAAGTTACTCTCAAAAGTATTATTACCCAACACTGCTGAATAATGTCTTACCCGGTATGTTATCCAACAGTAACTTCGCCCTAAACAAATATTTAAGTTGCCTTGAGCAAGGCACTTCAATCCTCCTACCTGCTGAGTCATTGTAAGCTGTTCAAGGGCTGTGGCTAAAAATAACTACAGTACTGAGAAGTGGACAAAATAGCTAACTGGAATATATATGACTATCAGTATTGCTTTATGATGCACTATGCTGTATTTTTCTAAACACAAAATATCGGTGTCAATGCAAAGCTGAGACAGGCAACCATATCACTTTCAGATTTGTTGTTATTCTTTAGAATCAAATCTGTTGCTCAGTACATGGAAGGCTGGTGGATTTTTCCTCGATGATGTGTTTTGGTGTGTGTAACTTAGCGCACCTGAATGTGAATCGAGGAAAGCTTGCAACTGACGGTGAGTCATCATCGCCATGGTGTTAAGCCTCCCGTTCCCGGGGGAACAAGGTTACCGTCTCTACACCAATGGGGATTTTTATTTTTACATTTGAAAAGCAAAACCAGGGCCCAGCTCCCAACAATCCTCCATTGCCTTTCTCTCCTCTCTCCTCTCCTCCTCCTCCTCCATATCCGAGCCGCATCACACACACTAACGCGCGCAAACACAGCAGACACTACACACACATCGCCTCATTTTAGAGCACCACGTCCTTATCTATGTCTGTGTGATATTCAATATGTTTCAGATATCAAAACACAAACCTATGCAGATGAGATGGAGGGGGCAATATCACAAACTCAGAAAAAGCCTCTGCTCTGTCATTTGCTGCTGAAAACCACATACTACAGTGGCAGTCTATTTTCTGAAGTTCAGAGTGTACAATATCAAATGTTTAGGAACCCAAAAGCCTATGAACCTTAGAGCAACATTGAGGAAATACACTAACCGGCCTTCTTTACAAAAGAAGGGATGACTGATGATTGGGAAGTGTGGTGCTAGAGTTAGAGCTTAAATTGCAAAATTTGCTAAATTAAAAAAATACTGTATTTTGTCCTTTCAGCTTCTCCCTTTAGAGATTGCCACTGTGGATCACCTGTCTCCATCTCACCCTATCCCTTGCATCCTTGTTCTGTCACACCAACCCTCTTCATCCTTCGTTCGTCCTCCTTTACTACATCCATGAACCTTCTCTGTGGTCTTCCTCTTCTCCTCCTGCCTGGCAGCTCCATCTTCAACATCCTTTCTCCATCTAACTATCACTCCACTGTGCAACCTCGCCTCTCTGACTTTATCTCCAAACTTCTCAACCTAAGCTGTCCCTCTGATTCACTCATTTCTAATCCTGTCCAGTCCTGGTCACTCCCAGCAAGAATCTCAGCATCTTAAATTCTGCCACCTCCAGCTCCACTGCCTGTCTTTTTTATCATCTACAAAACATACATCATAGCAGGTCTTACTACCATCTTGCAGAACTTCCCTTTCACTCTTGTTTCACAAAACTACTGTATCACTAATTAAACACCTAATTATATCTCACAGATGAAAGTTGGGAGATATTATGGTTTTGACCTGGTCACGCTCATTGCAGATTTTGAGTCGCTTCACCAAACTTGGTAGGTACCACAGAGGAGTAGAAGGTTTCTATTTCATTTAAGCTCGCTAGCCCAAATGTGAACGGCACTTCTGGATCTTAGAAGGAAAACTATGTTAAAATGATCAAAATCTTACAGGTATGACTTATGGCTCATGACTAATTTTGATGATTTATTTTGTTACTGTCACAACATACTGTTCAGTTCAATTCAATTCAATCAGGCCTCTTCAGCACATCAGCTTGTTTCTTGACTTTACCTGGATCTGATCTAGATCTGACCTAGAATTTGTCATGGATTACAAATGTGTACTTCATCTCATGAACCGCTGATTGTACAAAAGAATTTAGGAAATATTAGACCTACCACGGAGTTAACAAAGCCCAAGTACAAACTTTTATCGCACAAAATGCACAGTAATTATGATGGATATTCAGATTCAGGCCTTATAGTGGGTCCTTGTGGTGTTATCCCAAAAAGGTGTTGGCCCTGATCTAGGAGATATGAACTGTCTTTCATGGGTGAAAGGTGTAACATCTAGTGTGTTTGTTGTACAATCCAGACTAATGACTATTTTCCTACCAAGTTTTCAGGTTATTCAATGTGTTTGTAAAATGCCAGAAGATTGTCCAAAGTACAGTAGCTTTTATAACTTTACAAAAACCAAAAACACATCTTTACCTGTGCTATTTGAGCTGGGTAGAACAAAACATTTTTCTTCAAAAAGATCGCTAAAATTATTTAGTTATCAAAACAGTGTACAGCAGATATTACATTTCTATTGATCAACTAATCACTGCAGCTCTTGCTGTATCTTTTGGTGAATGACCTCAGTAGGGAAGCTACAGAGATATTCTTGACAATGAAAAACTTATAAAAAAAAGAAATGAAAAATGACAGAAAACAGAGGGAAGCAGCCAGGCTGGCTCTCTGTTAAGTTATGAAATATTCCTCTCAGCACCTCTACAGCTTAACCATTTGTTAACTCATGATGTGGAACAGTTTTATCCGACCATAACCTCTGTGCAGCACCTCACCATTTGAGCACTGAAGATGTTCATTAAAAAACATTCACAGGTAATAATTGCTCACAAAACTGCAAAATCTACATCTTTTCTTACGAGGATTAAACAAACTACATTCAACATGTTGCTAAGTTTGCTTTAGAGACAATCTAGCTGTTACATATTAGATAACACTCTCTGGTCTTCATCTTCATACTAAACACCCATGAGAGTAGTATTACCCTTTCTATCTACCTCTCATTGAGAATGTGAACGTCGGCATTTGTTAAACTCTTCTTTGAAAGCTGATTGATTTCCCTTACAGGAATAATATGTAATCAGCTCAATGAGCAGCCTACAGAATGCCAACAGCTCTAAGGAGTATAAGGTATCAAAGTGGTGCCAAAGGTATTTTTTCTTCCTTTTCTATTAAAGATATCCTCAGTGCTCTTTTAATATAGAAACAAGGGAGTCTCCTTGATATTCTGAAGACATTATAGGTCTGTGTTAT
Source organism: Etroplus canarensis (assembly GCA_015106775.1). NCBI lineage: Eukaryota > Metazoa > Chordata > Actinopteri > Cichliformes > Cichlidae > Etroplus > Etroplus canarensis. Next base: position 20,938 of record VUQH01043127.1, on the reverse strand, counting down.
GGTCATCAGTTTTAATTTTGTTTCCAAGAAATCATTTTAAATCTGACATAGTGGTTGGCTCTGTGTATTGCATTACCTGCTGGCTTTCAGCAGCTATGACTAAAGAGAAGAAGCCAATCAGAGAGGCAATTTGCCAAATTAACAACTGATTTGAACTGTTAAAACTGCTTCTATTAAGGGAAAAACTTTAGCTTAAGCTCACTTTCAGTATGGTACAAAACTGAATTCTAAACTCCCTGAGTGGATGTTTCTGACCGATCTTCTTATGCCCCCCTCAAGGACATTTGTGTCTACCAAAGCCCTGAATTACACAAACTACTGGTCATCTAACAGCAGTAAATGAAGACTTTTTCTATCTGGAACCCAACATGACTCTTTCAACTTCACAACTCTACTGGAAACAAAAAAGAAATTGTATCATTTTGTTCTGCATTCTTGTAATTCCAAGCTGCCACAACACGTCATCATTATGCTCTTGTACAAAACCAGATGTTTTGTGTCCCAATAAAACAGGCATAACCATTAATTTATTTTCAGGAATGTGGTGTACACTTATGTCTTTATTTAAAAAGTGCAACCCACAATAGTGGCCCTGTGATGAAACTTTCAGAAAGAGGCTACCAGTAGTTACATGTGATGTTGCACCAATGTTCAGCAATCACATGCAGAGAAAAATCTATTGTTGGAAGAAGGAGAGATACCAATTTTCTCACTGGCAGTGCCTCAGTGGAACAGAATGCAGAAATGGTCGACTCAGTGGTTACAAAGCTTTACTGGAAATGTCTCAGTCTCTTACTGAAGAAGTTCACACTTTTTTTTTTTCTCTGAGAGGTGTTATGAAGGCATTTTTGGAAATTTGGGAAATCAATAACTTAACTGAAAGAAGATGTAGCAGGTTAAAGCAAAGCGGAAGTGCTCTACAACTTTCAGTTGTCCCAGAAATGATCAACACCAAAGGCAGAGATGTCTGAGTTTGTGCAGGCGGGAGTTTTCAGCGAAACACAATGGTGAGTTGTGCGTCTCAGCCACTTAAACATGCCTTGATTCTTACTGTGATACAAACACATTCATAATAGGACAGAGAATGGTAGTTTAAGACTCTTTCTTTTGGATGCCAGAATTTTATAACTACAAGGAAGATTGTTTTTGCCAAGATAAAGTCAAATAAAAAATGTGGGTTTGTTTTTGGGAAACAGACATTGTTTTTTTTGTGAGGCAGTGCTCCCAGTTTTGGGAGAATGCACCTGTTTCCTGTTATGAACTTAACAGCTTTGCCCATAGACTACATGTATAAATGATGGACCTAGCCTTGGGTCTGAAAAGTGATACCAGTTGGAAAGTGCTTTAAATTGCTATTCCTTCTAATGGCCAATAGAGGGAGCCTCCCCTGGTTATAAATACAGGGCAGATATTATGAATGTCTATGATGGTCTTAATCTTACTGAATAAAACATGATATTGTAGTTCTTAAACTATGGTCCCACTTAGAGTAAAACAGATGATAAAGCATTTCCAGACTTATAAATTCCACAGCCTACTTTTCCATCCATCCATCCATCCACTTTTTTTGCAATTATCAGCGTCTGTGACAAAGGGGCAGCAGTCTAAGCAGAGACACCCAGACCTCCTTCTCCCGAGCCAAGTTTTGTTAAATGTTCAATCATGTTGGTTTTCAGTGCCTTTTCTGTGATATATTGGTACAGGGACTCACATATACAGAGGTAGATGCTGTGAAAGCTTGAAAAGATGAGACTTTCTAGAGGAACCTTTGAAAAAACGTCAGCAATTTTTTGCTTCCTGTCTCAACTTCTTCTGCTCCCACACCAGCACTGAAATGAAGTTTTTCAGGGGGGTAACCTCTATTGTTCAGGAGAGGATCGCAGCCAAACCGACACATCCCCAGCGGTCATTACCTAAGTGGTGATAGGCTGTGGTGACGTCACAGCTGGCACAAGACACAACCATACACAAGGCGATAGGGCATGGATTGTGAATAGCAATCACTACTGTATAAGTGAGGTGTGACCTTAGTGTCTTAGTCAGGTCCACCCCTCGCAACTGATGTACAGTTTAAAAAAAAACCCAACAACATCGTAATGGTCAAAATGCTCAACTCAAGGCTTCAACGCTGTTTATCTATTTACCCATCCATTTTCTTAACTGCTTGTCCATTCAGTATTGGCTGGGGGGCTGGAGCCTATCCCAGCTGTCAAAGGGCAAGAGGCAGGGCAGGCAGGGAAAGGCCACTAGCCTGCTGCAGGGCCAACACATAGAGACAGACAACCACCACACACACATTCACACCTGCAGCAAGTTCAGAATTGTCAATTAATCTAATGTGCATTTATTTGGACTGTGTGAGGAAGCCGGAGTACCCGGAGAGCAGGCACGCAGGCACAGAGAGAACATCCAAACTCCACACAGAAAGGCTGCCGAACTGGAATTCACAAACTGATGGGTGATGTCAGTCTACGGCTTTTCACAAAAGCATTACCTATTAGCAATAAAGTGCACTTTTTTATCCTCCAACGTTTTATTAATGTCTATATTCGGAGCCTGACAATGTGACAAAATTATGATTCTTAACAGTCTTAAATGTCATTTTACCACAATAAACTACAGAGTTATCCACGAAATAGTGACTGATTTCACACAAAGGCTGTTAACTGAAAAACTAAACTGACAAGAATAAAAGCTGGAAAAAAAACTGATGAAAATGCTTGATGTTTGTGTAGACTGAACTGTCACTAATAAATTCTTTTACAACACACCAACATACAAAATGATAAAAATATCTCGTTGACACATATTAACTGAAATTCGCCCACAGAATGGATCACTAAATACATGGGTAATGAGTTTAAGAATACATGGCTGCATTATTCTTCTCTTACTGTATCTCTTTGGTCCATCTTCAAGGCAGAAGGAGAGCGTGAGAGTGGCATCCTCTTCAAAAAATTCTGTAGCAAAGGCATCCCACCACAAACTGTCGCTTTCCTGTTGGAGAACAAAGACAGTCAAAGGTCAGAAAGACAGGTATACCACTTCCTACCCAGTTAACAATACCGTTTAACTGTTTTAAATATGAACCACAGACTTAGGTGCATCAGCATCTGATGTACAGTGGGTTGTTTCATTTTGGTATGGAATTCTTCATTTTCTTCTACTATTTAATAACCCAGTGAATTTCCTTTATCTGGTTCTTTATCTGGTTCTCCTTTACCTGGTTGCTGTGCTTGTGCTATTGCATTTTTTTACATAAATTCAATATTGATTTATTCTGATAAGACAAAGATATTGTAACCATGCAGGCTTTTCCATGAGACAAGATAAACAGGAATATCGTTTATTTTTTTCATATGTGAATTCACGAGTATTCCTCTTACTGTATTCATTAAAATGAACCTTATGAGCTTTATGAAAATCACAGTTTTGACTTTAAAATTGTGTATAAGCAGTAAAACATTACAGTCTGGACAAAGAAGAAAAAATTTGATTAAAATATGGAAACATATGCAAATAAGTCTGTAAAATCTAATGTAAAGAAGGATTTTAAAAGAGGACGCTGTCCTATGAATATGATGCAAGTTTACGTGAAGCCAAAATCTGATAACACCGTTTACTTTTCTTAAACCTGGATTTTGGGCCTGAGCCTCAGGCTCCTTCAAGTTGAGGTTCAACAGCTTTCGGATTCACTGCTCTTTCTATAACTTTCACAGGAGGTCAGGTTGGATTTGCTTTTTACCATTAATTGAGCTATAACAACAACAAAAACAACAACAACAACAACTTCCCAGATGTTTTTATCTTTTTTGTTTTTTCATAGACTATGATGTTGCAGGTGGAAAAGAGCCTGGAGAGGTGGAGGTATGAACTGGAGCGAAGAGGAATGAAAGTCGTTAGAAGCAAGAAAGAATACATGCCTCTATTCCTATGTAAGGAATAGAGGCGGTGAAGGTGGGTGAGTCTGGGTCAAACGTCCAAAGCAACTGACAGTGCACAAGAGAAGTGTCCAAAAAATTTGAGCAGGTTGTAGTGGGTGAAGACAAGTTTGAGGGATGGTTATTGACAGAAGGACAGGAGGCAAGCATGAAAGGGAAGGTCTGCAAGATGGTAGTGACATCTGCTATTACGTACGGTTTGGAGATGGTGGTACAAACAAAAACACAGGAGACATGCAGATGGTTAGTGGAACAGAAGAGGATGCAAGGAATAGGGTGAGATGGAAGCAGATGATCCACTTTGTGAACCTCTAAAGGGAGCAGCCGAAAGAAGGAGTATTATTTTTTCTTGCATTACTAAACATAATGTAAGTAATATATTTAAATTTTTGAAACATGAGCATAGCATCGAGTAAAAGTAGTGGAAACAATAGTGGTAGTTTAACAACATCATTATAACAGTATGATTAGTAATGATCTTCTTAGAACTCGGCTGGTATGTCTCCACCTTAAATGTTATTCTTAATGTATTTATGTTTTATATTTTTAGAGTCTTAATTGTGTAACTGTCATTTTGCTTGCTTGTCTTGGCCAGGTCTCCCTCACAAAAGAGATTCGAAATCTCACAGGACTGTGTCCTGGTTAAAAATGGTTTTAAAAAAATCTGACCCCATGTAACCGTGACCTTTGAACCCACAATCTTGTAAATGATATCAGATCTTCTGCCCATTGTAGACATTAACTACACAAAGTTTGGAAAAGATCCAGCAAACAAGCCATCTCCTGTAGTGGCAAACTTTGTAACAGACGAACATACGAATGTACCTAAAAATTTTCTCAGGTCTCCTACCCATCCTACTGATTAGCCTTACAATTACTGGCAAGGATCCAGCAGTCCACAATATTTTCATTGTAAACCCCATGTGACCTTGACCTTTGACCCCACCACTTCAGAAATGTTATCAATACTTTTTCCGATCATACTCATTAAGTGTACAAAATTTAGCTAGGATCCAGCAACCTAGTAAGCTCCTGCGATGTAACAAGAATTTCATTAATGACTCCATGTGACCTTAATCCTTGACCTTATGGCCTCAAAAATGTTACCAGATCCTCTAAAGATTATACATGGATATACACCACACAAAGTTTGGTAAATATTCAACAGCTCCTGTAGGCGTAACGAGATTTGTAACAGGTGGACAACCTGAAAACATACCTCTGTGGTGGAGGCATTATGAGAATTATATAGCTGGTGTAATTACAGTACCAATTTTAGTAGTTTTAGCAATAACGTTATTTAAATAGGTATCAACTTTAACAATAATTATAATCTTACCAGGAATGTTACCAATAAAAGAAGCACCATGATTAGTGGGAGTCGAAGTTGTAGATGCAGCAGAATATGTATTAAAACTAGTACTGCCGGACAACAATATATTGATGTCCCAGATAAGTTTTGCGTACTGCCGGTCATCTATATACTGATCACTTCAGGTGTTTTCATTCACTGCCGGTCGTTTAGCTGGTCGTATACCTGGCAAGACTAGGGATAAGTTTAGTATTGGTATGAGCAGTAGTGTTAGACATTTTGGTCATAGCATCACAGTGACTCAGTGAAGAAGCACAATCATGTAAATGTCTTTGCCCTGAAATTAGTCCCCTAACAGCCTTTTGCCCTCTTCCCCCCTCCTCACAAAATGATAATGTCGGGGGGGGGGCATCCCTCACTCCCTCTGCCCCTCCCTCTTCCACACACAGACGTCCAGCTGATGCTAATTTCCTCTGACACGTTATGACAGATCACCACATTTCATTCTGCGCTGGGCTGAGGGATGGCAAGCACTTCCCAGATGTTGACAATTAGCGTTGTCATCACCGAGCAGTGTCAAGCCCAATAAGCGGTGACCGGAGCGCCCCGCAGGTCAACACTTCTCATACACGGTGAATTTGACGCAGAGAAGAAGGCATGTGGTGTGGAGGGCATGAATATTACCCTCATGCAGCCGAACAATCAATAGGTGATCATGAGACAGTTAGGAGGTCTTTTAGATGGCAAAGCAGTCAGCTGAGCTGGCCACACACTGAACTGAGACTCCACAATAAAACGCTTAAAACAGAAGAGGTTTAACTCAGAGATCACGAAAAGTTGAATAGTTAAGCAATAACTTTTAAAGGAAATGTCAGGTTTTTTAAAAATACATTTTTACAGCAAAATTATATGCCGAGGAAACTGATTTTATGTGAGAAAAAAGCAAAACAGTTGACATTAATTCAATAATAAAATAATTTTTCAAAAACAGGAGTGTCCCTTTTGTTCAAATCACATCTTTAACAGATAATGGTGGAACCTATGATAAGATATAATTAATCCTGTGATGGTCTCTTAGATAAATGATTTAATATTTGTTTTAAAAATAAGAGTGAATTAACAATTCCAGTTTCTCAGAGACCAAGATGAGATCTTCAAATTACTGGTTTTGTTTATCCAGCAGTCAAAGACTCCATGTGCGTAGGTTTTGTTTAAACATTGAGCGGGGAGATATTAAGTTGGGATTCTTTCCTGTATTCTAGTGAAGTTTTATGAGCCAATTTATCTATTTTCTGCATTAATTTATGGTGGAAATATTCATTTATGTAAAGAAAACAACAAAAACTGGGCAGCAGGTGACATTTAAAACTAAATTGTATATAATTCTACTAGCCATTCTGTACTACTTTTGAACACTTACTAACCTGTAGAACACTTTTTCTCATTTAACATTATCGTTACCGAGTGAACACATACACAGGCATGTGTCACTACTAGTTCCTAACTCATGTTAAGATTTTCTGGGGTAGAAAAAGCCCCATTGCTGAAGAAAAAAAAAAAAAGACTTGCCACTGTTGGAGGCATTGTTGCAGAATAATGTTATAACGGTTTTCCAAAAATAAAAGTCTTCTGCTTTTGTCATGCTTTTTTCTGTGGGAAATAAATGCACATCCTGTAAATATTAAGGAGGACATAACCCCTGCTTCCTCCCCAAAATCTACACCTGTGCAACACTTAAATGCACTGCTTTAAATTGAGAATCTGGAGGTTACAAATATTTTGCCTTGTTGTCTAAATAATTAATTAATTAGTAAAATTATCTCAGAATTATTAAAAGAGGAAAAGAACATTTTAACGCAGGTTTTGTGGCACAGCAATTCAGGGCCTCAGCACTGATATACCAGTGTTATAAGTTTCATTAAAAACCGCACCAGCTGTGCAAGAACCATCAACTTTGACAGGAAACCACTGACTTGTAATTACAGCACTCCCATTGGGTCAATCAGTGTAATTGTTTACACCCGGCCAGTGCTAAAATACATCACTCACTCTCACTGTAAAACTGTAAAACAAAGTGATATATGAATAGTCGCAAGGATTTTCTCTGGGTGCATCTCTAGGATAGGAGATGTTGAGAGAATCAGCGTAAACTATGAGCGCTACAGCACCAAAAGTCTGACTGAAAATTTTTGATTGAACTGGAAGATATGTTGGTCAAACACACACCGTTGACCAGCCACTGGGAATGAACTGCATGAGCTGCCATGTGTGTCTGCGTGTGTGTGTCTGACTGACTGTCTCATACTGTGAGAATCAGCAGGTGTGAACAGCCGGCATGTGTGTGGTGTCATGTGAACACATCTATTTCAGAGAGCCAGACGGAGAAGAGCGACACACACCAGGACCGAACAGACAAAGAGAGAAGGAGACCGCCTTTGGTGCTACTCAGCATTCAGATTGAGTTCAGCACATAATCCAGTACCATGAGGGGGCGGGCACTCCTGGGATTGACAGTCAAGTGAAGGGTGAACAGTACGCTCACTCTCTACAATCGCACAGCAGTTTTTAACAACTCTGACTTAGACGCTCATTTTCTACACTCTTCAGCAAACTAAAAGTCTAATGACTTCACTCAGGGATCAAAAAGGTGTTTTGCCAGATATACAGGAGCTATATATAACATTAAAGAATAATGCACTCATGTAATATGTTTGTGTCAGAGTGGAGTGAAGATAGTGTCCACTAACAACTGTGCACTATTTGTTTTATTTTGGATTTAATTTTGTTATTTACTTGCTGAAAAATTTATAATTTCTATAACGCCTATATTTAGCTCAAGTCATTTTTATTTATATAACACCAGTTTACAACAACAGTCTTCATACGGTGCTTTATATCATGCAATTAGAAAGAAAACCCCAATGATCAGACAGTGTCCCAATAATGGGCAAGCACTTGGTGAAGGTGGGGAAAAAGAAGTCCTTTTTAACAGGAAGAGACCAACTGCCATAACAGAAAAACAGAAAAGTAAACAACAGTAACTTTGGTAGGGTTGGTATTGTTAGGCTAGCAGTCGTTGGGCTAATATAAACACATTAGCACTCTAGATCTCTGATTCAAGCTTATTTAACTAAAACTAAGTGTAAAAAAAAAAAAAACTTTTAGTTAAGTGATCGTGCTGAAAAAAATAAAGCAACTTGAAACTGGATTGGTCTCACAACAGCAGTTGTTGCCTGTGATTCAACTGAAAATATAACCAAAACAAGGTAAGAAGATGCCATGTTAACTGATAAACATGAAAAACCTTATACAGAAGTTGAGTTTATCAAAGACTATGCCATGAAAATTTTGGAGAACATTTGCCCTGAAAGATAAGTCATTTAACAAAAATGTCAAGAGGGACTGTTGACCCTTGAGTGTTTTCACATTAATAAATCTGGCACTCTTCAAAAAAGTTTGGACACCCCTGTCATAAGTAAATGTAGTGATGGCATTCAAGTGTGACTAAATTCTGACCAATACTGCAAAAGGAGGCTTAGCAATTCTTACAAATTGTGGATATGTGTGTGGACGGATGACGTCATGGCTCATCGGCTGCCAGATGAGCTAAAAACGATGACTTTGGTACATACATTGTTTTTTTATTTATTTATTATACATTATTTTTTACACTGAGTGTATTTAAAAGACTAAAACACAGACACTAACTAAACTGAAAAGTGACATCATATGGAAGGAAGAAAGCACCTAAAACGGACTAAACTTCAGCCAAGAGTACTTCTGAAATTACCCCATCCATGACGCAAGGTTAGTAATTAATAAGTTGCTGCATGGTTTAGATAACTTGCTGTGAAACCACTGCAATCCTAAGCTTAATGTCCACATGAAACTCTTAGTTGGCCTGAGACAGATTATTTTCTGAAGCTGTGAGCTGTGTAAGCTGTGTACACTGTTTTTAAAAACTTAGCTTAAAGACACGCTGACATGGATAGTGCAAATAAAAGGCTGCAAAAGCCCAGAATCAGTTCTTGGGGCCTGTTTCTATTCAGTAAACAAGGGGCAAAGCACAGCAGCATGTTAAAACGACAAGAGTCTCATCCAACGCATTACCCAGAAACGGGGTTGTTAAGTAATCACTTGACAAATGGATAGTAGCATAACTAAGGGATTTTTCAGGGTCACCTGATCCAGCCCTACAAGCTTTATCAAAAGGGAAATTTTTAAACCTAATCTTAATCACATTTCTCATGTCTAAATGACATTAATATGTCCCAAGGCTGACATTATTCTTTATCTTTCATACTGTATTATCAATAAATCCCATTAAAAGACCAAAGTCAATGTATTAGATGTCTCTTAATCCTTTCTAATGTCTCCACTTTGTGTCACTCAGTTTAATAATAATAAGGCAAACAGTAAAACAAAGGTCACTGATATATGGTTTAACTGTTAAAAATATTTTTTTAAACAGTATAATTAAGCAAACATTATTAAATCCATAATTAATTTGTTGGGGATTTCAATATATAGCTTAATATATATTTAGTACACTGGTATGTATGGGAGACAGCAGGAAGGTGTATATGACAGGGACTCAAAATAAACTAAAGAGGCCTGTGTTCATCATAATGAAGGAAATGTCACCCAGCGCAGTGGTGTGGCTCATGTATATTACACCATTCCTGCCTGAATGATGGTCTAACTCTTTTAAGCGATGGTTCACAAAAGCCTTAGTGATGAATAAAACACGACGCATGTGTAACTCAATGAGCACACCGATAATCTTACCATTACGCTCGGGACTCTAAGATCTCATATCAATTAGTAAATCCTTGCATTTAAGGAGCAAGAACCGTAAAATGTTTGGTGATTTTGCTTTGAAAAATGATGAAATGATGAATCAGTCCTCTAATAGCTTCCTATTAATTTGCTGTCAGGTGACTTTTTAATTGCGCTGAGTTAAATCTCTAATAAACTGCTACAGAACAGCACAGTTAATTGAAAATGAAAGTAGCTATATCAGCAAAATCAAGCAAAAATGCAGCTTTAACCTATTTCTTTGAAGCACAAATTACCTTAAATTATGCAACTACTTTAACAAAAGTACATATGTCATTACATGCATAGCCAACATGACAATTAATACTGTCAAATTCTGTCCCCTTATCAGCCTGCGACCAAGCAAACTCAAAATGTCATTTTTTAACATGTTCTTCAATAGTATACTGCTGTTCACCTTCAAAATAAAAGCTTCATCAACCCCAAAGAAATACTTTAAATTTAATTTATCAGAGGGATATATAGTACTTTTAACTGTGTGGCATTTATCTAACAGCTGCAGTTACCAGTAACTTGCTTACAAAACCCATGAAGAGGATGTGAAATATGCTAATGTCTTGTAATCAATAAACCTACTCAAAACACAAGTGGAGCAAAACAACTGAAAGAAAATTAATCAGCAGCTATTCTAATAATAATTTAAGTGATTTTTCATGCAAATTTTGATTCAGGTGTGAGGATTTGCTTTTTATTGTAAGGACTGTTAATAATCTGGGGAGTTTGGATTATGTGTTAACTCAGTCTGATGGCATTTCTTGCCATTTTATGAATTTTTACAAACTGAACAATCAAACATTTGACACAATAATAGTAAGACTAATCATCAGTTGCACTTTAAGGCAAAGATTTACTTTAAATGGCCCAACTACAAGAGTTACAAGTTGATAACACATGAATGCCTTGAGAATAGATAATAGTATTAGTAGTCACAGAGGCCATCCTACTACACTGACTGACTGTCAGCACATTTCTCTTTTTGTATTTTTGCTGTTTAGATAAATAAGCATTTTCAGTTCGGGACTTTTACTTGTACTGTAGCATTTTTATTGGGTAGTGTTAATACCATTATTTAACTTAAGGATCTTAATAGTTCTTCCACCATCACCTTAAATTAAGCATTAAATAAATAAATAACAACTAAGAAACAAAATCAAATCAGTCTAAAATGAAGGTCCTTAACATCAGAATATATCTGCATATAACATTATAGCTGCTATACAAGTATTTGTAAATATATGACGAGTAGTATAGTGGTTTACTTATGTGCTTCACAAGAGAAAAGTCCCTGGTTCGATTCCAGGTGGAGACACAAGCCCTTCCCACCATGAAGGGTTGGGTCAGGAAGGGCATCTGAAGTAAAACCTCCGCCAAATTACCAGTGTGGATTAATCCACTGTGGCGACCCCTTGGGGAAAACACAAAGGATCATATTAAAGTACATTGTTTATGTGACGAGTGGAGGAAGTAACCCCGGCCTACTGTACTCTTCCATCCACCTGTCACACAGGCATTATTATTATTATTATTATTATTATTATTATTATTATTATTATACCTCCAGAAAATTAACATCGGGTGATTGAGTGCGGGGTCACATTAACCCTGGAACACGTAGTCACAAAGTGCTTCACAGTTTGGAATAAACATAAATTAAAGAAGTGTATATATCCCAGCATGCAAACACAGTCAAACATAGGCTCCTACGTTCCATCACACATATGTACATCCTTACATTTGGGATGAATTATAGTCAAAAATAATGGGCAAAGTATTTAGGAAAAGTTAACCTATAAAAATGAGTTTTTAGCAGTCGTTAGAAAACATACTACTGATTTAGCCAACCTGGTGTTCTGAGGGGGACTGTTCAAAAGTTACAGGTTAAGCTACAATCTTAAAAGTGTGGTTGTTTTTTGGATTTAAAATAAAAGCATGGAACAATTCAAAAGACTCTGATCAGATGATTGGAGAGCCCAACAAATAAGGTCTCAGCAGGTCTGCTATATATGCAGGAGCCTGACCTCGCAGGGCTTTATATGTTATATACATATATATATTATTAATAGATATATTAATAAAATATTTAAAAAATGAATTTTGAATTTCACTGGAAGTCATGGAAGGGAAGCAAAAATAGCAGTGATGTGCAAGTACCTACTGGTTTTTGTTAGCAGCTTATCTGCCCTACAAGCTCATTAGGTAATTCCAACATTTTATTTAATCATACTATGAATGGTGCCGCATTAGCAACTGGTGATGCTGTGAAAACACTGCTCTTAAATGGCAAAACAACACAGAGAGGTTTCTGCAACACTGCAGTTACAATAAAGAACAACACGAATACTTTGCTGTGATGATGCATCCAAGACTGGGTAATGTTAATATACTGTGTTAACAAATGTAATGTTTTTAAAATGTTTATGAAACATATTCATGCTGTTTTGTAGATGTACAGCAGAAGTAAAAGATCACTTTGGGATGATCCTCCTGCAGCGCCCCAGTCAAATTTTGACTGTATATTAATCTACTGTGGCGACCCCTTAGCAGGAATACAAGGGAGCAGCCAAAGGTACATATATATTTCATAATATTTTAGCTTTAAATACATTGCAAATTCAGATTTTACACAGACCAGGTGAGAAGCTTGTAATACATGGTGTATTGTTAAGGTACCCGGTAGTGTAAAACAGTTAAAATTATCTCAACCTCAGACAGCATCAAAATAAAACTTACAAAGTATTGCATCAGTGCACCCTGACAGGACCTTTCTACTGCCTACAGAGTCATTTATTTTCGTACTTTACATATTATTTTTGCTAAACCAGTGATTTCTGAATGCCTGACGCTTCCAAGTAATGCAGTATTTTAAAGTCTTCTTTTCTACTACTGCCTATGGCACAGATGATCAAGCTCTAAGCAAAAACGTATCATTGATTTTGGTTCTCATTATGAAAAAACAGAGAACATATAAGCCTTATCCTTTAATTTCAGCAAATTAATGTTTTCTTGTGCCAGACAATAAGTGGCAGTGCATCTGAACAGACTCCGTTGAACTCTGAATTATTGAACCGCGGCTAAAAGAGGATTTTATTATAAAAGCATGATCCCCATTTTGACATAAACTGCCTGGATTTAGTGTTGGAGATAATTTTTCGAGTGTTGTCATCCTGAGGGCTCCCATCACTCTGCGTTACAGACTCGGTATTCATTAAGCTTCCTCTCACTGTTTTAATGAAGAGTGTTTCACTTAAGCTCGCCCCGTTTTACAGACTGTCTTTCTTAAAATCCCCCTTACACAGGTTTGCAGACGAGGGTTAGTTAACCTCTCGTTCTGAGTTAAAACAGTATTTCACTCACTCTGACTTCACTTCTGCTTTCCGCCACAGTAGACTCACTTTTAATATTTTTCAAATTATTTCTCTCTTCGCCCTTCCCATCCTGTTTTCAAGATTTCCCCCAAACTGAACCTTTTTAAAAACAATATTTTCTGCTCTAACTCAATATAGTTCATTTTGGCAGTCGGCTGATATTTGGCTCAGCCCTGCAACCACGCTAAAAAAAGAGCATTTATTTCACAAAGAGCAGAGTTGACAGCGGTGTGTCTATTGTCTTGTCTCCATTAGCTCTGCTCGGCCCAGCAGGGTTCAACCATAGATGATATGGTTTAGCTTGTGTCTCTGCTGAAAAGCCTCCCACCCAGACAACAGAGGGATCTGAAAATAACAAGCATATTTCATGTGCACGAACAGCATTTAGTTTCGACATTCGCAACAATAAAACCAACGGGAATCGGCAGTTTCATTGTTCTTCTCCAAATCGCTTATTTTGCAAATTAAATATGCTTTTAGTAGTGCTAGCTAATAAAGCTAAATGTAGCTCAAAACTTTTCCATTATATCCATGAGAAGTTCTATTTAGAATCAGTAACCATTAATCCTCCAAACTGGAGCTTTTTTGGGCAGCTTTTGGCCAGTGCACTGCCAAATTGTGAAACGTGGCTGGCTGAGCTGTGGACCGTCCAGGTTTGGCCTGGATCTAAAGACAGAGGAGAAGCTGGATCAGAGCCAGGCAGGCCAGAGAAGAGCTAAAGCATGGTCAGTGAACACAAACCATATGAATCCTCAGGCTGAAGCTAAACCCACCACAGAGTAGGTTTTCAGTGTTGTGCAGCAAGAATTGTCAGGAGTTTCTCTTTTCAGCTGGGATTGGTACCAGGTTATAAAATTGTAAATGACAAATATTTACTATGAAAAAAGATGCCTGCACTGTTCCATCTTGCAATATCCTATCAGTCTTTTTTTTTTGTTTTGTTTTATCTCTGACTGTCTCTTTTCATATCCACCTCCCTCTCACTGTCTGTCTCCTCTCTGCCGCGGCTCGCTGACAGACAACGTCCTGCCTTCATTTACGCCCGCGGACTCTCTGACGAACCACGTGGCGTGACGATGTTTGTTGTCAAATGCTACAAATCAGGCCGACTGCGAGGGACCCGAGGTGAACTGACATGGCCGCTGCCGTGACGGCCGTCAGCCGATAAGGCTCTATTGATTCAAATGGATCGCACCCCATCTGAGGGGGATTTATCAATGTGTCAATTGCCCACTAGCCAACCACAAATCACCAGCGCTGGCCAGGCCTTGGGGATTTGCAGGATATCCAGAGGATTGGAGGGACAGCATAGGGAGGATCCTCAGTAAATAGCAACAGAGCTGAGGGTTAAGTGCTCGCATAAAGAAATGTCTACACAGGATGGATAGGCAGACAACACTGAGTTTTACAGTCCGTGGAAACAAAACAATAGCCCCAGACATACTCATACATACAAACTCATTCTTACAAACCATGCTTGGTCACTGTAAAATACACATAGATTTATACACAATGTCGCCATATATGAGAAGACCTCAGTGTTTTCTTCCTCAGAACATCTTTCAATCTATACCCCCCTAATGTCTCTAAGTTTAACATGAACCATTCTCCCAGGAAGCTTTTGTTAGTCTGTATTTTTTTCATTGTTGCTTCCAGCCTCTTGTGGCAGAAAAGCCTCCAAGAGTGTAGGCGTGTCTGGGGCCTGACCTTGGAGAATTACCAATGTCTGAAACCCCATTCAGCTCCTGAATAGCATTCGGCGCAGCTGACTGGTGGCCAACAAAGTTTCACTCTTGTGAAAGACTCAAACAGCTTCAGGTTATTGAGGAGCATAACAACATAACAGAAGTGAAAACTCACTGGATGTCTGGGAATGATGTTTAGCAAGGTAGTGTTTGTTTTCATTGTACGGTGAAGGCCAGTGACAAGTAACACATGTCAAAGTCTAATAAAAGATGATTCTGGTGAATGATTGTGATTTTCTTGAGTTCCGAGGCAAAGCCTAGACTGAAAAGAGCTATATAAATGTAGCTTTTATCTGAGATGTTCATGATAGCACTAAAAGAGCCCAACAAATTAGCTATCAGGTAGATAATTCATTAGAAAAGTTTGCCAATTGATCATTTAAATTATTAAAACAAGCAAAAAATAACAAAACATTTAATTGACTCAGCTTTTTAGAGGTGAGGATTTCCTGCCTTCCTTTTGGTCCTGTTTCAGAGGTTGATTAGACCAAAAAAAAGCAGCTTCATGATGCCAATTTGGGCTCGGGGATGGTTTGATCAAATCACCTGCAACCTAAAAACATTCTCTACATTAAGCGAAAATAAAGACAAAATCTTCAATTTGTTTTAATAATCGTGAGAAAATATAAAGCCGAATTGGCAGGCTAATTTCATGATGTTTTGAAATAAGTCCAAAATAAATCCAAAGACACTGTGCTCCTCTAAAACACAGGTACTGTATCGTTTACAGAGACTGACAAAGAATGAGAAACCCTCCTTCAGGCTGCATAAAAAACACCACTTTAATCATGTCAAGAGCGTGCGTCATCACACAATACTTTTTGATACAAATGCAGGTTTACCCTCCTGGGTCTTAAGTGTTTTTATATAATGCAGACCTAACATGTTGCTGCATTTGGCCACCGTACAGCCACCAGCGGAGCATTATGTAAATTAAGAGAAATGAGTGCAGTGAGAGAGAAGTCATTGCCCTTGAACAGCCGGTTGCACGTTCCCCAGGAATGACCTTTCTACCTATAAATGAAATCAGCGAAGATTTTCCCATGTTTAGCCGCATGTCTGCCAATTTACTTTGGCATCTTCTTCATTTTTCAGTGTCAGACACCACAAAGCAGGGAGGGACAGAGCTCAGATGCCAGTTGTGTTACAGTGTCAGTTTGAGGGGTTAATACACAGAAGTTGTTTGTCTTCTGCTTTAAAGCAGGAAACATGAATGAATCGGAATTACTTCAACACTTATGGCTTTCACCCCAAAGATGAAGGTACAGGGCTGATCCCTAGAGCAGTGGTAATAGAACTCTCCTGCTCAAGTGCCCCAGTTAACGTTACTGACTCACAAGTGAGACCTGCTGAATGCATGGGCTAAATTTGTGAAAGCTAATTTCAACACAACTATGCAATCAAAGTTTCACATAACAAAATCTGAAATGAATATAAATCGGTGGATTGAAAAAGATAAGAAATATTACAGAATTTACAGGTTACAGTATTGATCACCTGTTTTTTTAGAAGATAGATAATGAACTCATGACTTATTTTGACTTTTTCAGATTATTTATCGGCCATGAGAGTTGAAACTGTTTCACAGAGCCGAAGCAGGCATAAACAGAAAAATGTGCTTGATTTTTTTCTAACTTGGTAATTATACAGTGATCCATCAGATTTACCTTGTGATCTCCATGGGAGGTCTCAAACTTTAGATCAGAAAAAACTAACAAATTAAGAGAGTTCCTTATTTCCAGTTTTATTAAATTTAAGAATCTTGGATATTTATATTTTTGGACTATTTGTTAGAACAGAAGGTATCACTTTGGACTCCTTGAACTCAACATTATAAAAAAAAATAGTAATAATAATGATAAGAATCACAATCATTAGTTACAGGTCCAAACAAGTTAAAAAAAACTGGTACAGCTTTAAAGCCATTTATGCTCATAGGTACTTCATTAAGTACACCAGATCAACTGCTTGTTAATGCAACTATCTAATCAGTCAATTACAAGGCAGCAACTCAACAAATTTAGGTATGCAGACATGGTCACGACAACCCACTTAAGTTCAAACTGAGCATCAGAATGGAGAAGAAAGACCATTTATGTGTCTTTGAACATGGCGTGGTTATTAGTGCCAGGCAGGCCTGGACTGAGAATTTCAGAAACTGCTGCTCTACAACTATCTCTTGAGCTTACAGAGAATGGTCCAAGAAAGCGAACATATCCGGTGAGTAGCATTTCTTTGGGCCTTGTTGAAGTCAGAAGAGAATGGGCAGACTGCATCGAGCAGGTAGAAAAGCAACAGCAACTCAAATAACCATTTGTCAAAACTAAGGTGTACAGAAGAGCAGATGGGCTACAGCAACAGAAGACCACACTGGGTGTCTCTCCTGTCAGCTAAGAACAAGAAACTGAGGCTACAGTTTGCACAGATTCACCAAAATTTGACAATAAAAGTTGGAAAAAACATTGTCTGGTCTAATGAATATTGATTTCTGCTATGACATTTGATTGTCAAAGTCAGAATTTGACCTTAAAAATATGAAAGCATGATTCCGCCCTGCCTTGTACCAACAGTTCACGCCGCTGGTGGTGTAATGGTGTGGGGATATTTTCTTGGCACACTTTGGGCCCCTTAGTACCAACTGAGCCTCATTTAAATGCTGCAGGCTACCAGAGTATTGTGGTCCATGTACCTCTCTTTATAACCTCAGTGTGCCCATCGTCTGATGGCTCCTTCCAGCTGAATGACACACAACGTCACAAAGCTCAAATCATCTCAAACTGGTTTCTTGAACTTAACAGTGAATTCACTGTATTAAAATGGCCTCCACAGTCACTTGGCAGTCATTTGTGGATGTGGTGGAACAGGAGATTGGCATGTGCAGATGACAAATCTGCAGCGGCTGTGTGTTGCCATCATATCACCAAAATCTCTGAGAAATGTGGACTCTATGCCATGAAGAATTGAGGCAGTGCTGAAGGCAAAAGGGAGTCCAACTCAGTAGAAGTGGCCGGCAAGTCTATAATCTTTCAGTATCACCAGCAAGAACATACGAGTAGACTGCCGTGTTAAGTGCAAACAAACATGAATACAGATGAAAACGCTAAAAAACAAAACAACGCATAAATGACAAAGCAGGGAGATGAAATGATTTACCACACCCATGAGAAATTAAAATCAAGAGAAAAGTGAAGCTCCAAGTTCTGGCTTGAACACAGTAACACCGTACTACCCATGCAGCCTGGATTTCCCTCAGCTGCACTAATTAGACCAATAAACAGTAAACACAGCACACTTCCTCGACACTGCAGAGCAAGGAGATTGATCAATACTGAATTTCATCAAATCCACTGATATTGTTAAGTTTGTGAGTGCGCCCTGCTGCTATTGTTAGTGCTCGCTTTGAACACATCCTCACCTGTTGCTCATTAGGCTGATGAAAGCAACTACACTGACTGAGGCACTGCACTCAAAAGGGGGCTTAAACAACATAGCAGTGGTTAGACCAGTTCAGGCTTCTTTCAATGCTTCACAACATTTAAGCAGAATGTGTTTTGCTGATTGTTTTGGCTTTACACATATTTAAATTACATTTTGAACTGTGAAATAAGTTCACGTTAAACAGGAGACTAAAATGGATCAAGTTCAAATTAATTCAGTTTAATTCTATTACTTAATCACCTTTTTACAAAACAACATGCAGACGCAAACATGCATAAAAAATATATTTTAACTATATTTGGCCTAAACTCTATCAGAAAGATTTTATATTTTTATTTAAACCGGTTCACATCCCTCACGATTCATAATCACGTTCCTTATTGTGTTAAAGCCTGAGCTCATGTCAGATATCAAGCTAGATCGACAGTGAATGTGACTTCATTGGATTAGAAATGAGTCAGACATTCTATGACTGAGAGCATAATCTGTAATAATCACTCAAAACCAACATTTTCTGTGTGCCAGCATAAGAATGATGATGACGAATTTCTTGAAAATCAAATCCTCTCTTCCAAGGACGAAGGTTGGGTCAGCCACAGTTCAATACTCTCACAGGCGTATGCATTCGATGTCTTGCTCAGTGGCCCTACAGTAGGGCTGAAACTTGTTTACATGCAATATTTGAGCAAAGAGTTGTAGCGTCTGAAAGATGTTACTTCATATTCGTGCCTGGCAGGTACAGAAGCTAAAGAAGAGGCGTGCATGCTCAGGCATGTTCTCTGTCTAAATGAGCATATAAAAAATGAGCAAAATGGAAACAGTACATAGTCCACTTATTCAGAATAATTCAGTAAATTCATCTCAAAGGAAAAACTACATCAGAGCGAACAGCTGATCAGCGAAATGACGAAATACCCAGAAACCGGCACAGAGCAGAGCCGGGCAGCTGGTGTAACTAAGCTGAAGTACAGTGTGCCTCCCCAAGCTCACTGTATCTACTGTTGAACTTTTTTTTTTACTCCTGAGCAAATTAAATATTAAAAGAATTTTTCAATAACATATACAGCAGGAATTACACTGCTTTCAGCAACACAACAATGCAAATCAGTGTTAAAAGATTAAGGTAGATCTCAGTCAAACAGCAACTTATAAGGCTGTATGAAAATAAAGACCCCTCCTCAGTCGAACAGCAACTTATAGGGCTGTTTGAAAATAAAGACCCCTCCTGTTGTTTAATAGAGTTTACCAGGACTTTAGAGATGAAGAGTGATTCAGACAAGTCACAAAAAACATTGCACAGATGGACAAAAGGACACCTCACTGTGGCATGAGTTCATCGGCCTTTCAGCTGAATAGGCTAAAAAGTAGGTATTTCTGCCCCCTCAGGATAAACTGTAATAACTTTAGTGAATCAGAATTTTCAGCTTAGACCCCATTATCAAGTCCAATTTATAATTTGCCCAACACATTATTCGAGCAAAATGAATAACATTCCCATTAGCCCATTAAACTAAACTAATGCTGTGTCTAAACTTGTGTACTTCTGCACCTACACTCTATGTTGACTGCTTTCACACTAATATGTATGGCTACAAGAAGTGCGCTACAAGTGCACTTAAATCCTTGCTTTGTAGTAGAAGGAGAGGAACAACAATCACAGTTTGTCTCAAATGCAGAGGAATTTAGTATTAGGTATGTGTTGACAAAGGTCACAGCCAAATACTGCAGTTTTTCCTTTAAGAGAACAACTGCCAACATGTTGTCACATGTTTAATATGTGACATCACTACACTGCTGAAATTTATACAGTATGTGTATATGTATGTATGTGTGTGTGTGTGTGTGTGTGTGTGTGTGTGTGTATATATATATATATATATATATATATATATATAAATAAAAATCCCCTCTCGCCCCTGCGGGCGGTCTATCCTCCAAGCTCGGGTCCTCTACCAGAGGCCTGGGAGCTTCAGGGTCCTGCGCAGTATCTTAGCTGTTCCTAGGACTGGGCTCTTCTGGACAGAGATCTTGGATTTTGTACCTGGAATCTGCTGGAGCCACTCGCCTAGCTTGGGAGTCACTACACCTAGTGCTCCGATTACCACTGGAGCCACTGTCACCTTCACTCTCCACATCTTCTCGAGCTCTTCTCTGAGCCCTTGGTACTTCTCTATCTTCTTGTGTTCCTTCTTCCTGATGTTGCTGTCATTCGGTATCGCTACATCTATCACTATGGCCGTCTTCTTCCGCTTGTCTACCATATATATACAAACACACATATAAAAAATAAAAATATCA
>VUQH01043126.1:0-13199 GCA_015106775.1 Etroplus canarensis | reverse complement strand
TCTCTTTTTTTTTTAAATTATTATTATTATTATGTTTATTTATTTATCTAATTTTTTTTGTTTTTTTAATTTATTTTTATTTTTTCTATTTTTATTTTTTTTTATGATGCAAGGGTATGCAGTGTGTAGTGGGTATGTGGGTATATGTATGTCTATATGTTATGTGTTTGTGAAATAATTTTGAAAAAGACAATAAATATATTGGCAAAAAAAAAAAAACAATGTGGATTAATCTGCTTTTAGAATACAAGGGAGCAGCCGAAAGGTACATCACACTTTGATGTGTTGTACGTTCAGACATGCTCTTCTGTATACTTTGCTTGTAACAAGTGGTTAAAATTTGAGTTACTGCGGCCTTCCTGATTGCTCAAAGTAGTCTGGCCTTTCTCTTCTGACCTCTGGCATCAACGAGGCACTTTTATCCTTGAATTAATTAAGTAATTGCAGTTTATATTTTCCACTACTTTGATCCATTTCTAACACAACTCCAGACAGTTTTCTGCAGTGCACCACCAGGTGGCAGTGTAGATCTGTGTAAAATTAGACTCAATGCACAGCCTCTATGATTTGTACTGACCCTACAGAGAATAACCACAGTTTTAGATGCACACGACATCAGGATAGATGAGATAAAACTGGTAAAAGGAGACAGACATAAGAAAAAATAAATAATACAGTATGTTTATATTAATACTTACTAATTAAGACATGCAAAACTATGCAATGTTTGTCTACTGACCCAAGTCTTTCTTTTTCTTTCTGTCTTACACTTCTGTTTTTATCTGTTTCTGGGACGAAAATTGTAGGATTTGCCAAAATGCAGCAGACTAACAGCTTTTTAACTATTCATCCATTAATATGTACGATCCATGAACATGAAAATACAATATTCTGAATTAAATGGTAAAACCCAGCATGCTCTTTATGTTCTACAAATTTGATTGACACAATTCTTGGTCATTCAAAACATTCCCAATTTTAGAATTTTTATTTCCATCTCTCGAAAGAAATGCCTATTGTGAATAGTGGTAAAAATGCATGTTGCATTAAAGCTACAGGGGGCAGCAGAGAGCCACTTTGGAGATTTTTTCCTTTGTAGTATTTGTAATATTGGAATGAACAAAAGGTAGTACAGTAATAGCTTTAATTATGACGCAAAGTTCAGTTGTAATTTGTCTCTTCTCATTCTGGATCATCTCCTCAGACAAGCTTGGCAGCCTGAATTGATGGCTGATGTTTAACAGCCTGAAATTAAACTGATCTGGAGCTTGAAATGCCACTTGGCAGGGTCATTATTTTTTCCTAATGTTGCTGTCAAGTAGCAGAAGTGCACATGTCTTGCTGACATGTGTATGAATTCAGAGCTGCTAGTCTGACAAATGGAGATTTGGCAAGTTTAAAACATTTTAGCCAGCTTACCCTGATAATGGTAAGGGACTCAGCTGCAAGTAACTCATTTTCTGGGGTGAGCCAATAAGGTAGGCAATACAAGTCATGATATTAACAACATGCAGAGGAAAATATCAGTCAAATACTGTTTTTTAAGATCACAGTGCAAGTCACAGCAAACAAGAACAACAGAGGCACCACTTTCTATAGGCAGAATCAATGAAAATAAATAAATGCACAGAATATGCATGTCTAAATATCTGGAGCCATTAAGAGATCAGGCTGTTTTCCATAGTTAGGTTGATACATTTTGGGACAATGAGATTTTTTTTGTTGTTGTAATTTTGCCTCTGTTTGCCACCACACTGGATTTTAAATTAAGTCTGATTGTGATCAAAATGCAAACTTTCAGCTTTAATTCAAGGGATTTGAAAATTGAATTCTATTAGCTGTTAAAGATTTAGCCATCTTTACACGTTGCGTCCCATTTTCAGACGCTCAAAAGTAATTGGACAATTGACTGAAAAGCAGTTTCATGGCCAGGTGATGCCTGTTCCCTTGTTATTTCATGATAAACTTGGCAGATAAAAGATCTGACTTGATTCTGAGTGTTGGACTTCAAAAAAATTCTCAATGTGAGGTCAATAGAAAGGTTAATGCAAATGAAGGAGGCCATTATCTGGCTGAAAATCCAAAATAAACCAATCTGAGAGATCACAAAAACTTTAGGACTGGCCAAAACAACAATCTGGGATACTCTTAATGTGAAGTAATAGGAATAGGAAAAGGCCTGGAAGCCCATGGAAGACAATTCAAGTAGATGATTCCAGAATTCTTTCCTTTGTTATGGAAAACTCTTCCCACATTCAAGCTAAGCCAAGTTAAGAACGCTTTCAATTAGGTAGGTGTGTCATTGTCAGAGTCTACAATCAGAAGGCACCTTAATGATCTGAATGAATAGATGATTTTTAGGAACTTGAAAACTTTAATGTCAAAGCAAATGTCTTACCAATTTGTTTCTTGCACTTGTGTACAGAGAAATAACCTGATTTGCCAGTGTCTATATTGAATGATGCCCCTTTAATTGCTTGGTAATTTGGGGGACTACCCTCTTGTACTTAAGTGATTGAAACAATGTGGTGCAGGTTTCTCCCTATTTGTGCTTTGCTACAAATTGATCTTTAACTTATTCTGGAAAATTCTGGCTGTCATTGAGTCTTGCCTCAGGTTTCATTAACTCACTAAAGGGTCCAACCTAAGACAGGTGTATTATTTTAAAATCTGCGATTATTCATTCTGAATCGGTCTTAGACACTACAAAAGATCATCTAACTAATTAGACTGCTCTTGGACGCAACTTTGTAATTGTGTACCTAACTGAAGAGATGTAAAACTGAGTAAATTTGCAAGCAGCATACTCTATTGTTCATTTTATTTCAAGCAATTCATGAAGTATTATTGTTTCATTTAAGTATTAATCACAAATCATGTATGCTTGATGTTCTGGTTGGGACAGAGCCCCCCTAAAGGCCTAATTGTAGAATCACCCCTGGATAAAACTGAAGGCAGGGAGAAGCAGCCACTACAGACTGCTGCAGTAAAGGCCTGACACAGCATCTCAGTGGAGGAAATACAGTATTTGGTCATGTCCATGGGCTCTAGACTTATGACAGTCATTAACTGCAAAGCATTTCTATCCAAGTATTAAAAACAATACTTATATTTATAACTGTTAGTTTTGCCCCATTACTTTTGAATTCCTAAAAATGGAGGCGTATGTAGAAAAATGGTTGTAATTCCTGAGCGCCTAATGCAATTCTTTTGTCAAACCCCTTAAGTTAAAGCTGAAAGTCTGCTCTTTGATCACATTTTGTCTGTCTGATTTAAAATCCACAGTGGTGGTGGTGCACAGAAGCAAAATTACTCCCCCAAAAAGTCCCAAAACTTATGGACCTAACTGTACATCTTATTTAGTAATCGAATTGCCTGTGGAATGAAGCCAAGAATTCTGTTTGTTTTGCAAGCTGGAGTTTTCCTCCTCCTGCAGGAGTCATCACAAACTCATTATGGGTAATCAATGAGGGCATACATTTTACTAAGAACCTGTTATTTGTAGCACTGCTGGGAATCTTTAAGATTTCCTGATAGGTTTTGAATGTATGGCAAAACCTCTTTATGGCCAGCTGCAAAATATGTGAAATGCAATCTTCATTTCTCCCTCATAGTTAGAGGAATATGCATCAGCCACGCAACATCTAACGCACCTTTTTAAAAGTAGCATCTTTGTTCTCCGTGAACCTCAGACCGGGTTGCGTCAAATCACAGTTCCCAAATATTCATACGCTTCTAAGCACTCAACAGAACGAGGAGACACTGAAAAGAAAAGAAGAGTGCTTGAGCCTGACACAGAGATACTTCAGAGATGGGAAGCTCAGGAGCTGGTAAGGAGAGGTTTCACATTGGGTTGTAATAAGGCTTGAAGATGGTGTTTAGAAAGGAAGCCAAGACCCCAGCTGTGCCCCTGCTCCCACTCAGCACACATGTATGCACATATGCAGCTCCACCCACACACAAACAGAATGGGCCAATGCTGTGTTTGTGTTTAAAACAACAGGTTTTTGCCAACCAGATCCACCAGTAATGGTTCTTATGATATAAATCAGAAATGTGGAAGTGGAAAGTGGAGGACCATTTCCACCAATTTGTAGATAGCCATTATACTGGAAAACACAGTGACTGTCAAATAAACCAGGTAAAACAAAACAATTAAGGTTTGTCTTCCTCCAGCTAAGGTGTGGCACCTTGTGAGTGTTTTTTTTCAGCATGTCACATACTCAAGCAAAAAAAAAAAAAAGAATGTCTTACACACGTTTTAAGGCTATTGGCTGAATATAGAATTTATGCAGCAAAATGCCTTTAGAGTTTCCAAACACTTTAATAATAACATTTCCATGCAGCTTATATTCCCCTGAATGTATCTGTCACCACAGTGAATGTAAAGCCCCTCAGGAACAAAACAATGCATTAGCAACTCAGGTTTGACATGTACGATGATTCAGTGGTTCTTTGATCCCTGACATCCTATTCATGTGAATACTTCCAAACACTCACAGCGGGTGTGCAGCATGATGGCAGAGGGGATGTATCATGTTTGGGATAAAAAGGCAAACTGCCTCTTAAAGAATTTAAACTTGTTTTTTCCTTTCGCAGTAAGTATTTTTGGATCTTCTCTGTGGCAACAGCAGATGCATTTGTACAAAAAATTCCAACATAATCAAGGAGATAAATGTGATTAATTCAGCTCTGGGGTTGTGCCATGTTTAATTTGTTCTAGTATCCCACTCAGGGGAGAGTAGTGTTTGTCAGCATGTTTGCTATTGACCAACAGATGAACATGAGCAGTTATCCTATTGCATTTGGCTCGCCTGCTATTGCAGCCTTCTCAGGTATTCAGTGCAGTGCCCATATTTGTTATCACAAGTTTACGTCCTTGTTTTTCTTTTTCACAGTCCTTGCATAGCGATGCTCTGCAATGTCATTCAGAGGCCATGCTGCAAACCACTTTGATGATCCAGTAAAAAGACGGACATTTCTCAGACCCTTTAAAAATCTAATTTTTATTACATTTTAATGTTCTTTGAGTACCTCTTTACAAATGTAACTTTTTAAAACCATACTTTATTTTTAGTGGTTTCGTTGTACTGCCAGTCATCTGACAGCATGCACCAATGCAGAAGGGAATGTCCTGAATCTTTACAGGGCATTGGAGACATTTATAAAATGTTATGTTCTGGATATTAAAAAAAACCCATGTATTTGCAATGCAGTGTTTGATGTATGACTTCAAATATATGTTCTATTTTTTAAGGTCTCAGTGCAATAGAGTTGGGCAATGTGTTAAATTTATCCAACCAGGCACTGTCAGATCAATATCCAACAACTGCAGATATAAAGAATATACTTATTTAGTCCCACATTAGTCACAGGAGAACCTTTTATTAAGGAATTTATAAGAACATTCACATATACTATAATATATTCACATATACTGTAGTCATGGTTGGGGGAGTCTGTTGTGGAAGAACTTAAATGGCCCGCACAGAGCCCTGATTTAAAGCCCACTGACCATCTATGTGATGAATTAGAACAGAGATTGCGAGTCAGGCCCTGTCATCCAGCATCAGTATCTGACTTCAGAAATGCTCTTCTGAATGAATGAGTAAAAATTCCCACTAACATATAGTACAGTATTACACTTGAATTCATTGAGTTCTTTAGAAGGGCGCATTCATTTGTTAAGTTCGTAAAGACAGACTGCATGACTAGGTGCTTGATGTGGCAATGTGGCAATGGGATTGAATGAGACACCTGAATTCAATGATTAAGAGGTCTGGCCCAAAACGTTTGTCCACGTTGTGTAAGGTTAGGCCTGTGTATTTGCTGTTTCTTTATATTATATAACATCTCACTGAGAACTTTTAAGTTTTTAGAATGTTTTGAGTCTGAAGTTAAGGATTTCACCTTGTGCCGTTAACAGAGCATTTCTGGGCAGTCAAGACATGGTGTTCTTTAAAAGGTAGGGGGCTGTCATGTGGCAGTCATTCAGGTGGCATTAATGGTCCCATAAATGTTCTGGGAAAGTTTAGCGCACCATTACTGGTCTCTGCACTACATTCTGAAACCATATAATTTGTGGCTGGGTGAGGTAGGGGGATGTGATTGTTAGGTATGGTTTGAAGTGTGTGGAGGGAGATGAAGGCTGTAACTATTTTAGTATAGTATTTCCACTGCGAAGGCAGCTAAGTGCTCCAGTATACCCTGACATTTCAAATTCATTTTTCAGAATGGATGAAAATGAGTAGCATGAAAAGACAAATGACAGTGCGAACACCACAGGGTGCATAAGAACAACTTTTGTTTCATTGTTATACACTTAAAATTCTTCCTTCCTGGGGCAATCAATACATTTATTAGCTTATGAAAAAAATGCCTCTCCTGAATGAATTTGCTGTAGATCACTCAGGAGCAGATGAGGTAACGACCAATTTAATGAGCTGCGTAATGCTTTTAGCTAACGTTTGCACATGCAGCGTGTGATGACCCTTACAGCTCTAAGGACAATGTCATGTGAGATAAACACTCTATTTCTTACCCCAACAGCCTTCTATCATTTCTACACAGTGGGGTATTGATTGGTGAAGAAAGTACATTTAATTTCTCTCTCAGCAGGTTGGCCGTGCCCAGCTGTCCTTCAGATCCCTTTTTCTTTGCTTCATGGAATATTCTATAGAGATAGTGACTATGCAGGTACAAAGACAGAAAGTGTGCATACACTTGTGCCTGCAACCCCTCCACTCCGCGGGGAATACTGATTTGATGAGTTCCTGTCATGAAAATTGCAGGGCAGTTATGCACTTGAGGATTTTGCCAAACAATTATTCGTTTTGTCATTTGAATGTGATTAATCTTTTGTGTAGGATGAAGTCATAGTAGTCATCTGGATTGTTGCATGATAAAAGACAGCTTCTCTCCCCTGCACAATGGAGAGGCATTTCAAAAGCTCAGTAATCACCGCTACTGAAAAATTTTACCTTCTTTCAAAAACACCTTCTCTTTCCTAGACAAAAGCAAGTATATTTCAGAATGTTTTGCAGAGGGACTGAAACTTGTACTTTTCGGTATGATAAATTTTGTCCAGAAAATCAGACCTGTTGGGTTGAATCTCTGATTTTGATTGGCAAAAAATACTGTTGTAAATATTATGCAAAAACCGATGAAAAATTCAAGGGGAAACCTGAATAAATCAGTCATCATACAGTAACAAATGCAAATGCTTCCATGCAGGGCACAAGAGGTCAAATGAATTGTTTGATGAGAGTGAAAATAATGCAAATCATATGCTATGGCCTTCATAGACCCAGGGCCAGACGCATAAAACTCTGCACAACTAAAATTGTGTATATGCATAAATGTGCATATGCAGCCTTTTTTGTCAGATATATAAAAGCTTGTGTACAAGTGAAATAGCCTGTATGTGAGGTTTGCACATTCACACCATGCATAAAAAAAACAGTTAATGAAGGAGGAGAAAGGCTTAGAATTTATTTTTTTGGGTACCCATCTTTTACCAATAGTTTTTACAAGAAGCCCTGGTTGAATACCAGAAAGCGGGTTTGGTAAAAGCAGAGTGCAGAGTGCATTCTGTTTGCTTTCCCAGATCTCAACTAAGACATTATGGGAGATTTTGGAGCAACAGGTTAGCACTCTCAAACCTGTTATCAAAATATCAAAAAAAGAAATATTTTCTGAAAAAATACCATTTCCTCAAGCAGAACTTCAGAGACATGTAAAATTTATGTGGATTTAAGATGTTCTTGATGCTAAATGTGGCTGTCTGATTCAGGACCTCTGAATAACTGTTCACATTTCAGGTTTGTTCAATGATTCATGTAGCGATGTTTCACTGAGCTAGCCTCTGTTTCACTAGCTTCTGGACTTCACTGCAATCTGTCATTACCATTTCTTTAATCAGTCTCCATACTTCCAGTATTCACAGAGAGCACTGAGGCATCTTGTGTTCTCAGATGAAGGCTTTTCCATACAGTAGTTTTGAAGCCCTTATGGCAAATGCCCTTCTGTCTCAAGGCTTGCCCTTGACCCCGAGAGCAAGCACTCATCTGGAGAGCTGACAGGGTGGAAGAGGTGAGAAGGCTGAAGGTGTAAGACAACAAGCAATACGATTTTAAAATTAATTTGGTACTCCACTGGTAACCATTCCAGCGTGACAAGAACCTTGAAAATGTGCTCATGCTGTTGATTTTTTGATACATTTCTGGGGTAGCCAGGCAAATGAAACTCTGCATATGCGTATAAATGTCAATTTGTGCATCACTGCATGACAAACACAAGCTAATCTTGGTGGTACTCCTGATTTGACTGCTGGCTGTTGTGATGATATTGCCAGAAAAAAAAGACGACTTTCAGATTTCTGGCCTCCTGGATACACAACATTGCGAATCAAAACTCTGGCTTACGTGATTAGGATCGTGTAAACTTTGAACGTGGTCATTTCTGTTTTATTCTGGTTCCACATAAGAGGTCACCTGACACCAAGGAATCTCTTTCTGTGCTCCTTTTCTTTCTCTTCTTACCCCTCACCCACTAGCCTGTCACAGCAGGTGGTCATCCCTCCCTGAGCCTGGTTGTGGTGGAGGTTTCTTCCTGTTAAAAGGGAGTTCTTCCTTCCCACCATTGCCAAGTGCTTGCTTAACAGGGGATCGTGTGATTGGGGTTTTCTCTCTAATATTGGATAGGCTAACTGTACCATATACTCTCAAGCACCTTTGACGTGACTCTTGTTATGAATCGGTGCTATTGAAATATAATTTAATTGAACTGCATTGTATTGAATGAGGAAATAGAGGTAAGGTCTGTTGGATTACTGGATAAATAAAAAGAAAACTTAAACTTACAGATCACTTGACCTGGTGGTACCAGATATATAGAACAGTAAAGGCCCAAACATAGACCCTTGAGGAATGTCATATGTAGTATTTGCACACCATCACAAAAATCATTCCCACAGTTGAAACAGGAGGGTGGGGGGTGGGGGTGGTTGGAGAGATCTTACCTGCCAGTCCCAGTCCAGTTTTCTTGTTGGTCCATTAAAAAGACTGAGCCAGCCCAGCTCATTTATCACCTCACCTTTTAACTGAGTAATAGCTATAAAGTCTATATATATTATTGTATAAAGAACAAATTGCAATTATTACTGTGTAATAACTATGCATATTCTGCTTCATGACCATAGTCAATCCTGCCTGTGGCTATAATACTGTACAGCTCTTCCCATTAATAACCAGATATTCACCTACTTCAAAGCCGTTGTGTCTAGATTTTACTCTCTGATATATTCTTTACGGATAGTTATGTATACTGAATGGAGTGCCTGTAACATAAGTAATTTTTCCCCTGGGGGATTAATAAAGTATTCTGATTCTGATTTTCTCTAGAATAGAGATGGTTCGCCCATAAAGGTAATTTGGATTGAAAACGAAAAGCCATAAAAAATATAAATATTGAAAAAAAAATATCAGGACTTCTATACCAATCCAAGCATATTTTTTCACAGAAACAGGCTGATGATGTCGCCCATTGGTTTGTGGTCTTCATTTTGAAATGTTAGCATTTTGACAACCACTGAAAATCCTCACCTAATGCTGTGAAGCTTATCAAAAAAGATCCAAAAGATACCAACAATATAGACCCAAGGAAGAGGCCCTGTTGAGGTGCGAGGCCTAACAAATGCTGACTGGCTACAGCTCCCTGTGTTGGTACACCTGCCAGTCAGTGTGGCTACAGCTGGAAATTTTAGCGTACAGTTATTTAAAAATATCCCACTGTACTTTTGTGATGCATTTTTTTTGTTAGAGGCTGTAAACATGGTTTTTTAATGCCATTAAGTTGAACATTTAAACATAGAAAGCTGTCCTCAAAAGGCCAGTCTGGGAATTGCAGTTTTTGACATTTCCACTTTGGCATGATTTTCAGCATCTGAGGTTGCTGCATGGCCCTAGGGCTGATTTTATAGTTATAAGCAAAACATTTCTGAAAGGCTAACTGTAATGTGAGTGAGGCATTCTTCAAAATCAAAACTAGGATGTCTCACTTTCACTTAGATTCTCTGCAAGTCCAGTGCATACTTAAACCTTTTAGACAGAAAGAATGAGGATGCCACCGTTTTCTTTATCAGTGTGAATTTCTACCCCACCACAACCACTACTGCAGCTTACTATGCCTTAATATCATTTGGGTTGTTTTTATATCTGTGTGCTTCAAAATGAGTGATCTTATCATGTACCTTGCTCTGTAGTCAGTTCTTTATCGTTGCTTCAGGGTCTCAGCTTAAGAATACATTTACCACTATTAGCAAAACACACTAAAATCTCTGACTATTACAAGCAGCAACAACCATGGCTTGAAATAGAAGCCAGTACCAAAGTGCCTCAAAGTGCATTACTACTCGCTAAGGGGTGTTGGCTCCAAATAAGTGTCTGGAGTGAGTTATTTCAAGACAGGCTAAGAGGGTCATTCATTGGTGAACTCAAATTGCACAGACATAATCTTTCATTCAGGTTCTATATTATAACTGTGTTTTAGTGTCATTTCTCAGCGGAGTAGACAGAAAGTTTTGATGTCTATTAGCTTGTTTTAAATGGTTCTTGTTTCACTGTAATAAGGGTTTGTTCTGCTATTACTTGTACAAAAAGATCTAAAGAATTCTGATATCAGGAACCACAGCAATTCAGCCATGAAGTGGCAGATGCTTAATGCTGAGGGACCTTATGTAGCAGCTGCATGTAAGCCTTGCATCATCAAGCACAATGCCAAGCATCAGATGGAGTTGTGTAAAGCACGTCACCACTGGATTCTAGAGCAGTTAAATTGTGCTCTGTGGAGTGACAAATCACACTTCTCTGTCCCCCGGTCTGATGCATGTGTCTGCGTTTCACAAATGCCAGGAAAACATCATGTGCCTGGCTGTACTGTAACTGTAAAGTTTGGTGAGGAGGGATAATGCTTTGAGATTGTTTTTTTCTGTTGTTGTCCTGGAGCCTTTAGTTCCAGTGAAGGGAACCCTTAATTTATCAGCTACCAAGATATTTTGGACAATTCTATGCTTCCAACTTTGAGGAAACAGTTTAGGGAAAGTAGGCATGAGTACCAAAACCCAGTATTAAATGACTGGAGTATTGATAATCTCTGACGTCAGCGGAACTGCTTTCGATGCTGGAGAAACTAAGAAACATGACTGTGCCCCAGTGCACAAACAAGGTCTATAAAGGTATAGTTGGATAAGTTTGGTGTACAAGAACTTGACTGGCTCACACAGAACCCTGACCTCAACATCACGGAGTACCTAGAACGAAGACTGCAAGTCAGACCCTCTTGTCCCATATCAGTGTGTGACCTCACTAATGCTCCTCTGGAATGGACAAAAATTCTCACAGGCCCACTCCAAAATCTTGTAGAAATCCTTCTTAGAAGAGTGGAAGCTACTGTAGCTGAAAGAGGGGACCAACTTCATTTTAACGGCTATGGGTTTAGATTTGGGATGTCTTAAAGCTCAATACTTTCATCCATTTAGTGTATGAAGTATGGCTAGAGTTATATGGATAAAAAGGCGTATACAGCATATCCCTAATAGTATTTTCTTAGGTACATAACACTGGCTGTGAGCATAGTAGTCTGACCAACCTGCTGTTCAAACCTTCTGGTTGTTAGGACCAGCCAATGAGAAGACAGTTTGTTTGAAAGGAGGGTGGCTTCAAAGAAAGATGATCTAAAACGGCTTGTTTCTAACAGGTAAATAAGAGTCCAAGATTGAAAGCACTGAGATAGAAATGAACATAATAGCCCCCCCCCTTACATTTTCTGAGAATTTAGAAGTCAACACCTCGTTAACTTGGTATTGTTTGTGAATTTCAAGGTTTAACCATCTGTCCCCCAGGGGAATGGTATTCCCATGTCATTATTTCCCCCCTTTCCCCTCTCCAATTTCTTCCTCTAGGGCTTTCACAATAACATCCAACCTAATTATAAGCATTGCTGATATCATGCGCACTCTGTCCTTTCTCCCTAAAGACCCAGTGTGGAAGAGAATTGAACCTGATTTTAACGTCAGGAACACTGATGAACACAACAAAGCTGGCTCTGTTAGAGGGCCTATCATCATCTGTTGGGATAGGAATAATCTTTTATGTAACAAAATTACTCAGCAATGATCTAAAAGAGACAAGACGGAACATTCGCAGTGTATTGTCTTTGAGTAATAGCTAGTAAAATATATAGCCATATAGAATATTACACCACTTAAGTTATCAACAATATATAGAATTTATCTAAAAATGTACCTCTGGCTGCTCCCTTATATTCTCCCCCAAGAGGCTGCCACAGCGTATTAATCCACACTGGTAATTTGGCAGAGGTTTTATGCTGGATGCCCTTCCAGACACAACCCTCCATGGTGAGAGGGGCTTGTGTCACCACCAGGGACCTTTCGCTTGTAAGAGGGAATGCGTAAACCACTACACTACAAGGATTTAATTGTGCACCATTTTATGATCACATATTGTCAACAGTAAGTTATCCCAGTGCTGCTTTTGAGCAGGATCGCATGCACATTTACAAATAAAAAAACAATCTAACAAAATCACAAGGTTAGCAGTGGTGTTATTCATCACCTATCCTGTTTAGTTCTTGGCAGCCAGGAATGAAATGTTTACCTAGTCAATGTGACTTTTAACCAGAATGCCCCCTCGGGTTCAGGACTGGGATTGGAGTGAAAGGTTGTCCATAAAATATGCATGTCACGTTAGGGGCTAGTGGTGGTCTAAGTGTGAGTGTGTATGTGTGTGTGTGTTTCTTCCTATGTATATCCCTGTGATGGCGTTGGCGCTAAGGGATTACTTGAGAAGGTGAAGAGGTGTGGAGGTGTAGTGTAAAATAAACTCACATTGTGTGAGTAGATTTATACTTTGGAGGTGTGAAAATGTGATATAGATATAATTCAAATGAAAATGAAAACCAAAAAAGCATTTTGTTTTCATTTGGTGGGCACAAAACCCCAAATGCCTTCCAATGCCTTACTTTATATTTTCATGATTAAATGCATATTAATACTTTTGCAATGCTCTCACACTTTTTATGATAGACGGGGGACACTTCAAACTGAGTCGCTCTTATTGTCTGCCTTTTGCCATTTGCTCTCTCTCTCTCTCTCTCTCTCTCTCTCTCTCTCACACACACAC
>VUQH01043118.1:0-19748 GCA_015106775.1 Etroplus canarensis | reverse complement strand
TGTTTATTCTTATTTGCTTTATTGTGTGTTGATTCATTACTAGTAACCCCAGTTCTTGAATCTTTACACTGGCTTCCTGTCAATTTTAGAATTCAATTTAAAATTTTACTGATTGTTTTTAAATGCTTGAATGGCCTAGCGCCCTCGTATTTGTCAGAGCTCCTTGAGCCTCACTGCCCATCCAGAGCACTGAGGTCAGCCAACCAGCTGTTTCTAGTTGTTCCAAGAGCTCGACTTAGAACTTGTGGGGACAGAGCCTTTTCAGTAGTGGGACCCAAACTGTGGAACAGTCTGCCTTATTAGGTCAGAGCTGCACAGTCCATAGAGCATTTTAAATCGCTGCTTAAGACTCACCTTTTTGGCATTTAAACCCAGCTAGGCAAGCCATTTTGGCCTTTTAGCTCTATTTATCTTTTAATTTGATCAATTTTTATGTATTTTATTATCTGTTTTATTCTAATGTATTGCTGCTATTTTATTTATTGTATATTTTAAATGTGTTTGTTTTATGTTAAGCACTTTGGTCAACTGAGCTTGTTTTAAATGTGCTATATAAATAAAATTGACTTGACTTGACTTGACTAGTATAAAAACACCTGTGTCTGGGAAGTCCAGTCTCTGGTTCATCAGTATTCCTGCAACAATTGCAACATGAGGATAAAAGAACACTCCAAGCAACTCAGAGGGGAAAAAAAAGTAGAAGTCAGGAGATGCTACAAAAAAGGTTTCCAAATCACTGGACACCATCTCCACCGTGAAGCATGGTGGTGGCAGCATCATGCTCTGGGGATGCTTCTCAGCAGCAGGCCCTGCAAGGCTTGTAAAGGTAGAGGGGAACATGAATGCAAATCCTATAAGATAATCTGACTCAGTCTGCAAGAGAACCACGGTTTGGGAGAAGATGTATTTTCCAGCAGGACAACGACCCCAAGCACACAGCAAAAGCTGCACAGAAATGGTTCACAGACAACAAGGTGAACGTTCTGGATTGGCCAAGTCAATGCCCAGATTTCGATCCAATCAAAAACTGAACAGAGCTATTCACGCCCAATCCCTGAGCAACCTGACAAAACTTGAGCTGTTTAGCAAGGAAGAATGGAGAAAAACTGCAGTGTCCAGATGTGCCAGCCTCACTGAGACATGTCCCCACAGACGCAGTGCTGTGATTGCAGCTAAAGGTGCATCTACTAAATACTGACCTTAAGGTGGTGAATATTTATGCCTTTATTTTACCCTATATATTTTTAATTGACATTAGTTTTTAAAACTCTGTTTTATTTTGACTAAAAGAAGTTTTTTTTTTGTTTTTTTGCAAGTTCTTGTCAAAAAAGCCAAATTATGTTAACCATGATTTCATTTCTCAAAGTAATAAAAGGTCAAAACATCCAAAGGGGGGTGAATACTTTTTATAGGGATTGTAAGTAAATGACATTAAATTCAGCTGCTCCCTTTATTCTCCCCAAGGGGTCGCCGTAGTGGATTAATCCGCATTGGTAATTTGGCAGAGGTTTTACACCAGATGCCCTTTCTGACACAACCCTCCATGTTGAGAGGGGCTTGTTGTCTTGAATTTGTGAACCACCTCATGCGAGTAAACGACAGTAACAAACTGAAAGCAGATAATAAGGCTGGGATGGCTGGTGAGCAGAGGGAGCAGCTGTCCTGTGGCCCTGAAAGCATCACATGCTCTGATGTCACCCTTCATGTCTGGCTACTTTTGTTTAAACTGGACTCTTGCCTGAGACCACCACTAACGTTCAGTATCAGCTAAAACAAGTTTATTTTTCTCAGTGTCAAAAGTATTTTCAGCTTTTATTATAGTAACTCAGTACAGTGGTCAGTGGTTGCATGACGGTAAGTAAAGGTGTGTGTAATGGGTTATGATTTTCTGGCATATGCTAAACTATGGAAAACCGAGAAGCCACCACAGACACAGTAAACAGTCAGTCTGGTGTTACCAGATCTGCCCGGGTATATAGTCAGCGTAAAACAATAAACAGTAGGATTATAACATAATAGAAGTGACTCAACTTTGAACAGTAAACTTTATACATACTTTTGCTAAGGATGTTTTAAAATGCATTTTGCTCCATCCTTGTCCATCACTGTACAGCTCATGTTTTTAGGTGTTGTTTGAACAAGTGTTTATAGATTACCATCATTTTCACAGCGATAGTAATGAGTTTTAGTCCATTGTTCAGATTTCAGAAGCAGACCTGAGCCCAGAGCTTCAGCCTTTGCCCTCCTCCAACATCCTGATGGTGGAAGTAGACAATGTTCAGCATGAGCAATTCACCGTCACCGAGGAGGTCAAGGTGCAGTGACATTATCTTTCATCCAGTCATTCACATTTACTTGTTTCTGATTCTTTGACTGTCATTAAGCCAGAATGTCTGATGTGTGTGTTCTCCAGGCACTGACTGCAGAGATAGTGAAGACCATCAGAGACATCATTGCACTCAATCCACTCTACAGGTCAGTCCTGTCACATAGTTGTCATCCTGTCTTTGCTGGGGTTTTATTCACATTATACATCTGGTAATCTGCAGTTTTCCTGCTATGAACTAACTAGTGGCGTAGCTGTGTTGAACAGCTGATTTTCCACAGTTCCTTATTATAATATGACATATAACGATAACTTGTGCACCTTCTTGCACAGTGAGATTTCTAAATTTGACTATAGTGTGATGAAATTTAGGATGGAGGAAGTTCCCTAGGTTGTTCAGAGTTGGACATCCGTGTCCTAACCTTTCGGAAACCCTGTAGACTCAGAATCTCAGCATAAACCTTTAGCATTAGCCCTGTGTCTCTGTCTTTAAGTTTACTAATGCCAACTCTCACCTGCACTCTACAATTCATTCTGTTTCTGCTCACATGTTTAATGTTGGAACCCCTGAGTTTTATTCCAGGACTGAGAAGAGCCTTTTCAGTTTAACAATGTCCAAATCAGTTTGAAACCAGCATGCTGAAAACAGAATCCAAATGCAGGAATGCTGAAGCAGAAGTGTTCTGAAATGTGTTTGTGTGTGTGTCAGAGAGTCAGTGCTTCAGATGATGCAGGCTGGTCAAAGAGTGGTTGATAATCCCATCTACCTCAGCGACATGGGGGCAGCTCTGACAGGAGCCGAGTCGCATGAACTGCAGGACATCCTGGAGGAGGCGAATGTGAGCACTGTCTGACGCCCACAGTGTGGGCATTTTCATCAGCTCTTTTTTTTTTTTTTCTCATCCGGAAACATCATTTTTATTAACACAAACAGCACAGGGTTAAACTCTCTAAAAGGATGCTATCAGGAACATGGAAAGTCCATATTACAGTTGATATGGAAGGTGAACACAGCCCTGTTAAAATATCAGGTTTTCTGATGTAAAATAATGAAACCAAGAACAAAGCACTTAAACGTTTCCCACCTTTAATGTGACCTTTGTGACCACAGCGGCCCATGGTGGTGGCAGCACCATGCTTTGGGCTTGTTCTTCTTCAGCTGGAACTGGAGCTTTAGTCAATGTGGAGGAACTTATGAACAGTTCAAAAGACCAGTCCATTTTATCCTAAAACCTTCAGATGTCTGCTAGAAAGCTGAAGAGGAATTTGACCTTCAGCATGACAATGACCCCAAGCATACATCCAAACCAACCAAAGAATGGCTTCAGCAGGAGAGAATGAACGTTTTGGAATGACCCAGTCTGTGGGGTGACCTCCCACTCTGGCAGATTTGGAGTGTTTTTGTGAGGAAGAGTGGGCAAACATTGGCAAGTCAAGATGTGCCATGCTGATAGACTCCTACCCAAAAACACTGAATGCTGGAATTAAAGCAAAAGCTGCTTCTACAAAGTAATAGTTTTAGGCTGTGCACACTCATGCAACCAGCTTACTGTACATTTTTTTTTTCTCCCCAGTACAGATTTGTTTGTTTTCAGTTGAATTATAGAGGTTAAAGGTCACATTAAAGGTGGAGAATGTTCTGAAATGATTGATCATGGTCTTATTAATTTACATCAGAAAAATGTATGATTTTAACTGTGGAGTGTTCACTTTCTATATCTACTGTATGTTTAACTGAGATGACTACAGAAACACTTCAGCTCCAATGTTCTAATTCATGTAACTAATAAAACAGATTTTTGTTTTAACCTGTTAACTATGTTTAAATTTTATTCTGCATAATAATTTAAAGTGTTTCTGTTATGGAAATACAAAGAAAACTGTTACCAGAATTTGGAGCAGTGTGTGTTTCAGTTGTTCTTCGCACAGTTCGTTGAAACCTGTTCCTGTCCGCAGATCCCAAAACGTCTGTACAAGGCTCTGTCTCTGCTGAAGAAGGAGTATGAGCTGAGTAAGCTGCAGCAGCGTCTGGGCCGAGAGGTCAGAGGTCACCCACTAAACACGTGTGAGCTTTAAACCACTTCTGCTCAGCTTGTCACTCTTGATCATTTATCTGTGTCTCCACTTTGTCCTCAGGTGGAAGAGAAGATCAAACAGACCCACAGGAAGTACCTGCTGCAGGAGCAGCTGAAGATCATTAAGAAGGTACCACAGACTGCTGCGTGTCAGCACCGAGACTGAGCCACTGTTACCACAGATGATGTGTGTGAAGGTCGGTCTGTTAAAATTAATGTGTGTCTCTGTCATTAGGAGCTGGGATTGGAAAAAGAGGACAAAGAAGCTATCGAGGAGAAGTTTCGAGAGAGACTCAAAGACAGGACGGTCCCTCCACACATAATGGACGTCATCAGTGAAGAGCTCAATAAGCTGGGTCTGCTGGACAACCATTCATCAGAGTTCAAGTTAGTCTTTTTTGTTTTAGTAAGCAAAGGCCTTTGGACCATGTTTATAGCACACAAAGGAGAACCTTTACAGTTAACTTAATTGTTCCTCCAGTGTCCCACTTATTCTTTAAATGCCTGCAGAGAGCAGACACTGCTCTGGGTGTTTGACTAAACTGCTCGTTACTAAAAGGCACCTTTGAGAGTTTTGGCCCACAAGTTGCTATGTTTTTAAAACCCGCTTGGTAAAGGAGCCCACTTCCTGGCAGATTAACCTCCCCTCTCAGGCGGTGCACCCTCACCTCCTCTCCTTGCATCTTAGTCCCTCCCACCTTGCACGCAAGGCAGGTGAGCCAGAGACCCGAGGAGAGAGGAGCTCAGGCAGATGTTCTGAGCTGTGTCAAAGTCGGTTAGATGTGGCGTGTTGCACATGTGTCTGTCCTGTCCGTTGTTTTATTACAGCCTTCTGCTGTGTTTTATGATGTCAGATGAACATCAGTGTTTATGATAACTTCTGTTCCAGTTCTCAGTGTGGCACGATGTGAGAAGAATGTACAAAAGCACACACATATGAGCAGAAAGTTTAATCACACAGCAAACCTACCATAAAGTAACTGACACAAGAGGAACATTACATTTGATGCAGTCCTGCTCCCGCCATGGTCAGTATGTTCCAGCTCTCATACATCACAGGCCCAGAACAGACTTCCACAGAGGAAACATCCATACCTCTCCCCCAGCAAGCCTCCTGGCTCCTCCCTCCTCTTTGAGTGAAAATTTAAGAATTGAGACACAATGTCATGGTGAGCTGGAAAAGTCACAGAGTAGAGGGAAGACGAGGAGGAACAAAACAGAAATGAAACATTCGCTGCCGATGTTTTATGAGGAAGGAAAGTGTCATTGTTTAGTTCCTTCATTTAGAAGAAAACAGCTGTCTCCTTGTAGCGACGCTTGTCTGTTGGATACTTTGGTGCATCTGTTAGTTTTTTTTGTAGTAAACAGTACAACAACTGTTTATTTCAGTGTAACCCGTAACTACCTAGACTGGCTGACCAGCATGCCCTGGGGTACCAACAGTGAAGAGAACTTATCATTGGAGAGAGCCAAAGAAGTCCTGGAAGAAGACCATTACGGAATGGATGACGTTAAGAAGCGCATACTGGTCAGCAAACACTCTCACACACACACTCGCACAGTGTGTCACAGATATATTGATCCACATCCGCAGAGCAGTCGAGCCTTTTCCTGTAGAAATGAACCTGACTGCTTGTCTGTCTTTGTGCAGGAATTTATTGCAGTGAGCCAGCTGCGTGGCTCCACCCAGGGGAAGATCCTGTGTTTTTATGGTCCTCCAGGTGTAGGAAAGACCTCCATCGCCCGCTCTATAGCCAGAGCCCTCAACAGGGAATACTTCAGGTTCAGCGTGGGAGGCATGACAGACGTGGCTGAGATTAAAGGACACAGGTCTGGGAGTGTATGCAGCCGTTGTTTCTGAGCGAGCTTACGTTGTCTGTATCATGTACAGAACTCCCTGGATCTGAGCCTGGGGGGGACGAGGTTAAGAAAACAGCAGGGGAGAGAGCAGCAGCCTGCACACACATAGCTAATAGTAGTAACTTAAAATACTGCTAACATTTGACTAAAAGTCTGCAGGTATTTCACAGCAAAACTGCTGCCTTTTGGCATCACAGATTCTCTCCTCTGCTGTTGACATGAAGAATTACACTGAACACGTACGAATTCAGTTTTAAAAAAGGGGGCAGTGATTGTAGCGACACAAAAACATACATGAAAATTTGTAAAAACTGTTTGTGTGTGGATCCAGGAGGACTTATGTTGGAGCAATGCCTGGAAAGATTATTCAGTGTCTGAAGAAAACCAAAACGGAGAATCCTCTGGTGCTAATAGATGAGGTGAGTGTGGTGATGCTCTGAGTGGCGTGTGGAAATGTCTTCAAGTTAAACTGCTCTCACTATAACATACTGTACAGTATATTGTTAAACCAGTGCTCTCATTCATGACACAGCATTAAATTCATGCAGTATAGTATATATTCAGACTGCAAAGGTTCAGCACAGATAAACTTAACATGTACTTATAAATATCCAGTCAGCTTCGCGCGGCTGGTTTGAGGCTGAGCTCACCCCCCAGTTAGAAGAGCCGTGCTGAGGCTGGAATAAAGAATTAGAATAAAATCCCTGCCCTGATGTAGCCAAGTAAATGAATCCTCCAACTGGACACAGTAAAGGAGATCTGTTACATGTTTCCTTCATTTCTGCCATAGTATAGTCAGTTCTGTATAAACTCAGACTGCTCTGGGTTTTCTTTAATTCTGGTTTTTTTTCTACTTTGAAGACGATCTGATGCTGACGTCAGCGTCTTCTGTGCATTTGGTCTGACTCGGTGCTTTCGGTCTTCTTACATTCCCAGACTGACTCCATGACTCCATGGGGCACATGTGATCTGTTGTACGAGTCTGTGTTCTTATTGTGGCTAAAGATAGTCGTTTGTGACTCTGGATAGTTGGACTTGTCCTGCTGCAGGAAAAAAATTTGATTAGAATGATCATTTTAAAAATCTAAGGTGTTAAAGTTGTCTTAACATACTGAACAGGCATCTTTATGAATCCTACCAGTCTGAGCAGGCTTATGTCACAGGAAAAGATCTCAGAGTGGGGGAAACTATCTGGAATCCACAAATGGCTGTAAAAATTCTTCATCAGTCAGGTAGGTGCTGACATCAGTCCAAAGACGGTGGCACTAGATGGACAGTGACAGGATCACCAAATTCATGACAGAAGTAAAACAAGAGTGTTGGCAAGTTGCAAAGAAGAAGCACAATTATCAAAAGTTTTAAAAGCTCCAAAATAAAGTACATTTTATAAATGACAGAGTCCTCATGTGTCCAAAATTTCATGGCCATCCTTCCTGTTGGAGCTGTCTGCAGGGGAGCCTTGCTTTCATCGGGGTGGTTGTCTCTCACCTTCATTAATTCTACCTTTGTCAGATAAAATGTTCATTCTGTGGTTTTACCAGGTGGATAAGATGGGTCGTGGTTACCAGGGCGATCCATCCTCTGCTCTGCTGGAGCTTCTGGACCCTGAACAGAATGCCAACTTCCTCGACCACTACCTGGATGTTCCTGTGGATTTGTCAAAGGTAGGTGTATTTAGTCTTCTACGGCTCCAGTAGAAAAAGATACACACAATGTGTTTTTTAATGTGCGCTGTTCTTCTGTGTTTCATCCAATAAAGGTTTTGTTTATTTGCACGGCCAATGTGGTGGACACCATCCCAGAGCCGCTCAGAGACAGAATGGAGATGATCAACGTGTCTGGATATGTGGCCCAAGAGAAACTGGCTATTGCGGAGGTAACATCTGCGCTTATGCGGTTGTAGAAATTAAGTAATAAAGGTGGGCGACAAATAAAAACCAACATGAAGTGTCTTAGTCAGGAGATGGGTAGAAACCATGAAGGCTGCAGAGTATGATTTCCATCATTTTCAGCCTCATCAAACCGTTGAGTGAGCCCTCATGCCCAGTGGAGGGGGCACAGTGGTCCTGGAAGAGACCACTCCAGTCAAGATAGAAATGTTTCGTCCAGTGATCCAGGTGATCACTCAGACTCGACTTCATGAGGATCTGCTGTGACTCCTCACTCTTAGGGGACAAGTAGAGCCAAAGTAGCTAAAGTGTCCCTCACCATAATGAGCCACAGGTTCCACTCAAAGCAGAGGATCAAGGGTTAGTGTAGCTTAGTATTTAGAAGATAAATCTGAAGCTATATTTAGCCATTGCACCTGATTCATTTTAAAGTTGAAATAATCACTGTTATTTCTGGTGACGGTACTGCATGTGAAAACCAAGCTAACTGAACTATACACAAATGCCAATGCCCACTTTTTTTTAACTCAACCTCATAGTACCTTTGTTTTTAACATGTTACTTCTGCGCGCCCAGCGTTACTTGGTGCCTCAGCTGCGCTCACTCTGTGGTCTGACAGAAGAGAAGGCCTCCATCTCATCTGATGCTCTCAGTCTGCTCATCAGACAGTACTGCAGGGAATCCGGAGTGAGGAACCTGCAGAAGCAAGTTGAAAAGGTAAAACACTGTAAAAGCGGTTCTGGCTGTGGAGAGTCGGCGCTCACACACTGGCTGCTCAGAGCAGAGATTTCTGTCCTAATGATGTAACAGAAACTAAATGCTGATAGTGCGTCGTCATTCATGCAGTGAGCAGGAGAAGTGAGTGCTGGTGGAGGTCAGACAGAAACGAAGCCAGTGACTGTATGAGCGTTACAGCTGTAGGTGGTAATAATTAGGGCTCTTTAAATGTGAGTGTGGTTGGTGGTTCTGTGTGACTAAAGAAGTGTTTTTTTCCATTTAACAGCGCAGTTACATCAGATCGTGAGAGTCCTAAATGTCCTTCTGTCTC
Organism: Etroplus canarensis; assembly: GCA_015106775.1. Lineage (NCBI taxonomy): Eukaryota > Metazoa > Chordata > Actinopteri > Cichliformes > Cichlidae > Etroplus > Etroplus canarensis. Next base: position 10,550 of record VUQH01043118.1, on the reverse strand, counting down.
CTCAGTCAGCGTGTAACCGAAGTTTTCATCTGCTCAGGTTTTTCGTAAGGTGGCATTCTGTATTGTGAGTGGTGACCAGACCGCAGTGACGGTTACACCTGACAACCTGCAGGAGTATGTGGGTAAACCTGTTTTCACTGTGGATCGGATGTATGATGTCACACCACCAGGGGTGGTTATGGGGCTGGCGTGGACGGCTCTGGGTGAGAATCGCACCCACACGACACGCACCAACACTAGTGGACGGCGAAACATACTGAACGACTGTCTGCATGTGTCTGCGCTACAGGAGGGTCAACGCTATTCATCGAGACTTCAGTCCGCCGACCCTCAGGAGGAGCGGACTCTAAAGGAGAGGGGACACTGGAGGTTACAGGTTAGTCAGAAAGGTCACGTATGAGTCATGCTACAATGCCGTTTCATAACAGGACCCAAGGACTCCATGAAGGACTTCTGCCAGCGAGAGGATCACAGGTATATTTACGTCTTCTGGCAGCTGGGAGGTTTATGCAGAACAACTCTATTAAAATAAGACGTCTTCAGTCAGTGAAAATGATTCATTCATGCAGATTGATGAAACATGATGATATTCATCAGGCAGAGCTGTTCTCCTCTCCTTTCTATGAGGTGCAGCCATGAAAGTTCTGAGAAAAAGGTTTGTAAAATTCAAAACCTGGCCTGATTTAAATTTGGCCACCGTCCCGTTCAAGATGATCGTCTGGAGCTCCAGCTGAGCAGGTTTCAGCTGAAGCGTCCACATGGCACCGTGCCAGGTGAGGCTGAGTCCAGGAGTTTGCCTCGTCTTTTTAAAGTTGTTTTAAAATTATTATTATTATTATTATTATTATACATTCACTTTGTATTAGTGCCCTGAGGGAGAACATTCAGAGAGAAGAATTTAAACTGCGGTGCATGTTATCTCGTGCCAGCACACATTGAAAACACACCAGTTTTTGCCCGCACCAACACAGCCTTCCTCACCACCCACGCTGCTCAGCAGGTTTGAAGCCCTGTGATTTCCTCTGCTTCTGATAATAAAGTTGGGAGGATCACCGTTTGAACTTTCTGGAGGAGATTCAGCACAGTGCAAGTGGATATAACAGGGGTTCTACAGAGTGATCTCGAAATCGTAGCTGCACTGAGGTGCTTGAAATGATCTTGAATGGGAGATTATCTGCCTTGATTTTTATAAAACTATTTCCTGGAACTTTTGGGTCCCACACGGTAAAGCTCTGAAGTTGTCTGTCAGAAAGAACCTCCCAGAGCTTGGTCGCAGAAGAAACGCTAGCGTTGGGAAGTTTTCTTTGAGAGGGTTTCTCGGGGTACAGATACAATCGTTTGTAAGTTGTTGAACTGATGCTGAAGGTGTGGCCCTCCTCTGCAGGTCAGCTGGGTGATGTTATGAAAGAGAGTGCAAAGATCGCTTCAACCTTTGCCAGAGCTTTCCTCATGACCCAGCAACCAGACAATCACTTCCTCATCAACTCCCATCTGCACCTGCATGTCCCTGAGGTAACCATGGTGATACATCTGCTTTTTTAATCTGCTAACCATTTTTTGCTAGCTTTGAAATAATTGGATGGAAAAAAATGTCCTCCTTGAGTGCTCCCTGTTAGAGATGAACTGTGGCTGGCAGCAGTGCTCATTCCTATCCATCTGCAACTCTTCTCTAGGGAGCAACTCCTAAAGACGGACCAAGCGCTGGCTGCACCATTGTCACAGCACTGTTGTCCCTGGCAACCAATCAGCCAGTGCGTCAGAATGTAGCCATGACTGGGGAGGTGTCTCTAACAGGCAAAATACTGCCAGTAGGAGGGATCAAAGAGAAGACGATTGCTGTATGTGACACACACACACACACACACACACACACACACGGGATTCCAAACCAGATTTCTCTACCTTGTCTTCTTACTTCGTCCTCTCGACATGGACATAGTTCTTTAACTTGGATCACATGTACGTAAGAGGTCCATTTGTGTCCCAGACATGTGAAGAAGACCCCTTGCAGACCCCAAACACCGTTAAACGTGCGCTCGTCTGCACAGACACCACATTACAAAGGCACTAACTACGGCTGCTTCCACCCAGCAGACGCCAAAATACTATAAGAATGTCTGATCTGATCCTGGCTTTGGCTCTTCATGAAACCGAGGCATGGAGTTGAGTTTAGAGTTCAGACTATAGTTCAGTGCACGTGAGCCTGCTGCTGCTGCTGCCATGGAAAACTGCTGAAGCCTGAACAGTAACACATTTCATTTAAAATCCCCAGAGAAACGCTCTGTAATTTACTTGCTCTACGGTTGTTTATGTTCAGCAAAAGCTTGATTTGATTTTGATTGATCTGACCCTTCGAGTTTTAAATATACTCAGATAAGATTTATTGAGCCTTGACGCTAGATATTCGTGTAATGCTGTTGCCATGGCGATGCCTCATCACCACGAAACAGGAAACTGTTATTGAGGGACTGGGATGCTTGGGAATCCACCACATTCAGCTCATGTGGGGAAACATGACCTGTTTTTGGTTGTTTTGCTAAAATGTTTACTGCAGACTGTATTGGTGCTCATAAAATTTATTTTCAAATCACTTAATCACTAAAGATTAAATAATTTACCAAGTCCAAGAGTCATTAGTCAGGAACTGTCTGTTAATCTGGGTTTCTTCCTGTAAAGCAAGTCAACAAAAAGTAAGCAGCCTGTCGGTCCCTCTGCTGTCAGGCCATGATTGTTTTTGGAGAAGTCATTTTGAAAAAGATCTCAGTGAACTTTGCTCACTGACTTCAGAATATGAACTGCATTTGTTTTCTCTGCCAGGCTCGCCGTGCTGGTGTGACCTGCATCATCCTTCCAGCTGAGAACAGGAAAGACTTCTCTGACCTGCCAGACTACATCACCCAGGGACTGGAGGTCCACTTTGTGGATCACTACAGCCAGATCTACTCCATCGTTTTCCCACAGAACCAGTCCTAGCACGTCTCCAGCTACAGTGCTATTACCTGGCCAAGATGGATGGCACTTGACAGGCCAGGACTTGTTTGTTCCAAAATGAAGCTGAGGGTCATTCTGACTGTACATAGTGAAATCCACTTATTACTTTTTGACTGTGTGGACTCTGAGGTCCTGCTATTGAGACTGGCACTACATTATCTGTTCCAAAATCACAGAGAGGAGCAGCCGGCTTGTTGATCTCTCACACATGATTCAGTTTCAGCCACCACAGAAGCACGACTGTAGGAGAACAGTCATGTGACGGGGCGACGACACTCGAGTGAAATGTGCCAACCGTGGCCTTGATGACCCGCGGCCATGTCGCCGATTAGCAGACGTCAGAGTGGTGATTTTGCTGCCAGGCAGCTCGTTTGCCCACAGCTCTCTTATCCAGGTCTGTGGGTGGACTTTTTCATAGAGTTCTTATATTTATATCAAACCAGATGTGAGGATGATGATCAATAAACAGACATAACTCTGCTGAATGCTGTTCAGTGTTCTGGTTTGCCTGACTTATGAAGGGATTTTTAAACGACTCACTAATTAATGATTCCATTCACTAAAAAATTGGTAATAAATGGACTGGTGTGTTTACCCTCACTGGCCAATTCATTAGGTACACCTTGCTGGAACCATGAAGGGATGAGCTGGGCCAGCTACATTTAAACCATGCTTATTTGGTATGAAGGGGTGCGATGTATGCCAAGAAAACATCCTCTACATCATTACATCACCAGCAACAGCCTGAACCAGGGATACAAGACAGGATGAGTCCATTACACCAAACTCTGGGACCAGCACAAATCAAGACTCGTCAGACCAGGCAACAGTTTCCAATTTTCTTTTGTCCAGTTTTGGTGATCCCATGTGAACTGTATCCTCAGTTTGCTGCTGTGACAGGAGTGTCAGGTTGTTCATTCAGAGATGCTCTTCTGCTTACCTTGGTTGCAACGAGGTGTTATTTGTCAGTGTCTTCTATCGGCTCAGAGCAGTGTGGCCATTCTCCTCAGGCATCAACAAGGCATTTGCTGAGAGAAGCTTTATCAGAAATAACCTCTTGTATATTTTGTCCACAAGTCTCCCATATCAGCTCTAATAAGGCAAAACTAGTCTTAAATGTAAAATGTTTAAGGATGTTTTTTGTACTTCTCAAACCTCCAACAACATTTTACTGGGATTTTAAATCTGAGCTAAGCTAACTAGGCTACTTCATAAACGCACCTGTCTTCTTTTTGAGTCATTCCTTGGTGTTTTTGTCCAGTTCATCCCTCAGACAGATGGTCACATATTATCTTCAAGCTCAGTTTTTTATGATGCAGAATTCATAAAAGAATCATACTTGGCAGTTTTCCTATTTTTTTGTGTTGCAGCCGCTAATTTAAATGGGCTTTTTTTTTTTACACAAAATAGTCCATATTGGTAAAGTGAAAATATCTAATAAAAAAAACTGAAAAGTGGTGTGTGCGTATGTATTCACCCCCCTCACTTTGTAGATCCTCCTCCTGCAGCAGCTCCAGCTGTTATGTCTCTGAGTTTGGCACATCAAGCCTCTGGGATGTTTGTCCATTCTTCAGAGCCAAACGGCTTCAGTTCCTTCAAGGTGGATGGGTTCTGCTGGTCTACAGCAATCTAAGTCACAGATTCTCAGCTGGATTGAGGTCTGGGCTATGCCAACACATTAACATGTTTGCTCAGTGATGCTTTAGCAGTGTGCTTAGGGTCATTGTCCTGCTGGAAAGTCAATATCCTCTTTCTCTCCACTCTTCAATAAAGCCCAGCTGTGTGAAGTGTCCAGCTTATAGTGGTTCTATGGACAGATACAGCAGTCTCTGCAGCAGGGGGACGTTTGGTCTCTTTGGTGCCTCTCTGATTAATGCCCTGCTTGCCTGGTCTGCGAGTTTGTGGACAGTCCTCTCTAGGCAGGTTTGTTGTGCCGTGTTCTTTCTATGTGACGATGGATTTAATGGAGCTCTGTGGGATTTTCAGAGTTTGGGATATTTTTTATAAACCAACCTTGATTTGTACTTCACCACTTCCATGTGTTTAAAGAGCTGCTTGGTGTAATTTGATTGGTGTTGGTAGGCAGGTGTATATGTAATTAGATCATGTGACACTTAGATTGCACACATGTGGACCATATTTAACTAATCATGTGACTTCTGATCTTATTTAGGGCCTAAAGGTGGTGAATACATATACATATACATTGTATTTGAAATTTTTCTCATTTCACCTCACCTGTTTGGAGTATTTTGTGTAAACTTTTCATAAAATCAACAAAAAATCCATTTTAATCACGGGTTGCTACGGAAAAAAATTAGGAAAACAACAAGGCATTTTACAAGCCTCTGTATTCTGCTAGTGAACTGGAACTCATGAATCCTACTGAAGAACTGTCTGTGGTCTGTACCAGACATGTCTACCCTCCACATTTGTTCAAAGTGATCGTCTTTGTGTTCCTGCTCGTGAGCAGAACGTTGCTTTGCTATAATGCAATGGGTTTTTTGTTTTTCCCGAAATAAAGGTCAAATATGCGGAATCTCTTTGTGATGCAGATAAATGAACCTACACCAAACATTTCTACCTGCAGAACTTCTGGTTAATCTCCTGGATTCAAAGATACTGCGTCAGGCTACATCTTGGTGGTCATCAGATCATCACATGTAGCTGGTGCTCCCCACGGTGGACTTATTTATTTCAAATTATTTGGAGACCTTTTTAATTTGGGTGCCAGATTTACAAACATGAATAGTCTTTTTTCAGTCTTTAGTCTTTGGCATGATGATAAATACTTGGGATCAACCATCCGAAGCAACGGACAGAGCACAAGAGAGGTGAAGAAGAGAGTTCAGGCAGGGTGGAGTGGGTGGAGACGAGTGTTAGGGGTGCTTTGTGACAGAAGAATAGCAGCAAGAGTAAAAGGGAAGGTTTACAAGATGGTAGTGAGACCTGCCGTGATATACAGTCTGGAGACGGTGGCATGGATGAAAAGACAGGAAGCAGAGCTGAAGGTGGCAGAGTTGAAGACGTTGAGATTTTCACTGGGAGTGACCAGGATGGACAGGATTAGAAATGAGTACATCAGAGGGACAGTTCATGTTGAGAAGATTGGAGATAAACTCACAGAAGCAAGACTGAGATGGTTTGGACATGTACAGAGGAGGGAGAGTGGATATATCAGACAGAGGATGTTAAAGATGGAGCAGCCAGGCAGGAGGAGAAGAGGAAGACCACAGAGAAGATTCATGGATGTAGTGAAGGAGGACATATGTAAGGTTGGTATGAGGGAAGAGGCTGCAAGGGATAGGGTGAGATGGAGGCAGATGATCTGCTGTGGTGACCCTAACAGGAGCAGCTGAGATTTGCAAATAATTTCATTGTGTTTTTATTTATGTTTAATGCAGCATTTCAACCTTTAATTAATATCAAACTGTCACCTAATATTGTGCTTTAAAATCCAGATGAAAGTAGGCAAAGTTACCTTGAGGTGTAATAATTAGCCTGAAGGCTACATTTGTGTAGATTGTCACGTTGTGGTTACCCAGTTTTGGAGCCAGAAGTAACCATATTTGGATAAGCATTATCAACTAATGCAAGCAAACTAGGTTAACACTGTAGACTGTATAGGTGCACCTATACCTCCTAATTTGTGCTAACATAACATTGATTAAAATAATACAATTGCACTCACCAAAACTGGAAAAGAGACTCATTGCACAGGTTATTACTGCAACTAAGCATGTACCAGGCTATATTGTTTTTCAGAAATTGTTCCAAGAGGCACCAACATTTCTTATACAGTTGGGATGTCCAACCGGGTAAAGCCCAGCAGGTAGGTACCAGCTACAGCAGTACAAGCCAGTATCCTGGTGTCAGTGAAAGCAGCCACAGCCTGTATGGATTAATACAGTTTTGACAAGAAAATCCATCATTTAATTTAAAAAAATCACTATACAGTTTTCAAACGGTGGAAAATTAGCTATAGAGGCCAAATTTGATGTATGTATCAGCCTGTAAACATAATTATTTCTGCTGTGAAGTTGTGCATTTTACCATGGGTGTTAATAGAAATTGACATGAGCCCTTAACCTTACAGCTATTTACTACACTTGGTCAAAATTTTGTTTTGATGACTACAAATATGCAAAAAGGGCAATTTAGTGTGTGACCACTTGCATTTCAAGCCCAGTCACACAGCCTGCTCTATTTCAGTAGTTTTCATCTGCTTCAGTTGAATTCTTGTAACACACCGGAACAGCATTTTTCAGCATTTACCCTCATGACTCTTTTTGTAAGTATCTGAACAACTGACCTGGATCGCCTCTACCTTCACCACTCCACCAACATGTAGGAAAAAGAACATTCCTTCCGCTGGGTAAAGCCACAGAGGAAATGGAACAAAATACTTTAACAACAGCAAAAAGAAGTCATCACAGCAGCTGAATTCAATCCTCAAGTTGTGAGGATGGAGCACAGGAAAAGATTTCTGTTTTATTTGCTGTAAAGTACAATTAAGTTACCACTAGACACTGATATTGTCACACTTTGTCTTAAAAGATTGTCTAGGCAGTTCGAAGTAATAGAAGAAACCAATTATTACACTCCCGGTAAACTTACACTGCATATTCAGACTCTTTTCATCACAAGGAGAACAACTTTGGCCCAATATCGAATGTAGGAAACTATCTTGATTTTAAATTATCTCTTCTGAAAATCTAAAGAGCTAATTTACTTAATCTTATCATAGCAGTCTGAAGTAATGAAGTTATTCAAACTACAAACCATAAAGTGAACATAATTATTATTTCAGATCACACTGACTTCAAAGGGTCAAAAGAATATGACAGTTATGACTTTTTGTTAAAGTAAATTGTGTAACTTTGTCCTTGCACTAGCACAGACTTTCTGTGTTGTGCCTGACTGATATGATAAGCACTGGAAACTGATATGATAAACTTCTGACATGCTCCGTCAATGCTAATGAGCTTATAATTTCAGAATCTACTCATAGGGCAAAAGCTACATAGTATTTCTATATTTCCCTGTATTAAAGGTTAATTAAATATATGTTTTGATCAAAACTCTGCTGGCCTCCAACTGTGGGATTCTGGCATGTAGATGCCAGATGCTGTGTTGATGGCAGAGACCCTCAAATGTGAAGCGCTGGCATAAAGCCAAACTAGAATTAAATTTTACAGCCCTTAAACAAGGTGTTTAACTGTTTAAGGTCAAATTTTCTCAAGGAAACGGCATCAGATTCCTTTTACTGCCTAACTGCTGGTATCATGCCAAACCAAAAAAAAAAAAGCAAGAATTTGGGCAGAATGCTGGGAGTTGATTAAATGTAGGTTTATCATACTGCATACTTTGTGGGAAAGTTGAAGAGCAGAGCTGCTTATCAGAGATGGGTTCAATTCTTCAGTTACTATTTGGCGCTTCACTGTAACTCTGTTATGTCGCTTGCACAGACCTACTGTGGCTGGTGAGAGGAAAGTGAGAGTCTAGGCCTACTTGTAATTTGTGGAGATTTGAAAAAATGAATGGAAAGGACTGCCTCCAGCTACCCGGTTCCTCTCCTGTGAAAACAGCTCCCAGTTAAGGGGAGAGAAACTAGAGACAGTATAAAGATCTTTAGGATTAGGCTTAAAACTTTCCCTTTCAATAATGCTCACAGTCAGGGATAACTTATGTGATCATCTCTTAGTTGTGCTGGTGTGGGCACACGCTGCTAGCAAAATGCCCGTTATGGCCAATTTGCATTTTATCCCTCCAATTAAATTCAAAGTTTCATCCTACTAAGTGAAACCTTAACAAATGAGTGAAGAAGCTCCTGTACTGCTTGTATAAATAAATAAATAGAAATGGCAGCACAGATGTGATTTTTCAGTTGAATACTAAACTAAAGACACAATGCGGCCCATAGGGTTTGAAATCTTTGGAATGACTTGAGTAAAGTGGTCATTTTACTGTATCTAACTCATTACACAATTCATAGACCTTTTAAACACTTATTTATCAAGTTTACATAAAAGAGATAGCTAAGTCCATGGTGGCAAGGTGGTGCAGTGGTTAGTACATAAAGAAAAAAACAGTATGTACAATTCAAACAAGCATGTAAGTCAATATTTGGTATGAGCACCATTTTTCTTCAACACAGCTTGCCCTCTCTTAAGCAAGCTTTCTTGTAATTTCTGTAAGTAGTGTTCAGGAATAGTTCTCCGGGCTTCTTCAGATGTTGTCTGCCTTTTGTTCAGTTCTTTTTGAGAATGACCCCACAGTGCTTCGATAGTATTGAGGTCCAGGCTCTGGGGAGGCCAATCCATGACTTATAGTGTTCTGTTGTACAATTTTTTCTATCCAGATAGGCTTTTACTGCATTGTGTGTGTTTGGGTTCATTGTCATGATAAAAAATGAAGTTGAAAATGTCAAAGATGCTTTCCAGATGGTATTGCATGATGGAATAAAATTTGATGGTACTTTTCTGTGCTCATAGTTTCATTAATTTAAACAAGATCCCCAACACCACTGGCTGAAATACAGCTCCAAACCATGACAGAGCCTCCACTGTGTTTTAAAGACACCTCTAGAAACTCACTGATGTACCTCTCTCCTGACCTCCTCTGAACATTTTGACAACCATTTAAACAAAAAAATTTCAAATTTGGAGACTTTACTCCATCAGACCTGTTGGATGAGGACATGCAGAGGGTTGGTGTGAGGGAAGAGGATGCAAGGGTTAGGGTGAGATGAAGGCAGATGATCCACTGTGGTGACCCCTAAGGGCTGGCGTCCACTAGTGCGCCGACAAAATTAGGAAGGGTTGCTGAAGCAAATTATGTCATTTCGGCATACTTTCCGCGTCAGACGTGGAAAAAGTGTGCCGAATCATCGATTCCTGAGACAATACTACGAATCTCTGCGTATCGTCTGCAGACATACGTAGGAGAATCCTAGAAATCAATCAGGAATGCCGCGGAAAATGCTGATCATAGCAGGACAGCAGGGATACATCTAGGATCACACCAGAAGTGGTAAAATCATGGACTAGGACATTCTGGATGAATTTCCAACAACCATTTAGATATGTGGACAATATGAGGAAATAATGCAAGGTTATAAATTCGGTGCCAATTTTGGGTTTTTTCTCATATTGCCTCTGTGCACATGTGCACTTCATAATATCACTTCATATTATGCACTTCATAATAAGTCTTTTATTTACAGTTCCTATCACTCCCTCCAGGAAATACACAACACCACGATTCTTCAGTTACTGATGATATTCTCTTAATGGAACTTGTAACATCACCGTCATCAAATCCACTGCTGAACTGTACAAAATGTACAACAATGTGCAAAATAAGCACGCAGTTATATCACACAGATGGCACAAATTAAACAAATATGCGCGATCAAGCATAAAATGCTTGGTTGTGTGCTGGCTGCACACAACCAAGAGGGAATGAGTCCACTTGCATAACAAAAGGTCTTCAAAAGAAATGTATAATCCATGTCAACTTGAAAAAATAGCACTTCTTAAACTTCAGCAGACTGTAAC
>VUQH01043117.1:2340-21823 GCA_015106775.1 Etroplus canarensis | reverse complement strand
AAACCTTTCCTGACACCCCTGACACTCGTCTCCACCCACTCCACCCTGCCTGCACTCTCTTCTTCACCTCTCGTGTGCTCTGTCCGTAGCTTTGGATGGTTGATCTCAAGTATTTAAACTATCATCCACCTTCACCACCTCTACTCCTTGCATCTTCACCATTCCACCTGCCTCCCTCTCATTTACGCACGTGTACTCTCTCTTGCTTCCACTGACTTTCATTCGACTTCTCTCCAGTGCATACCTCCATCTCGCCAGGCTCTCTTCCACCTCCTCCCTACTCTCACTACAGATCACAATGTCGTCTGCGAACATCAAAGTCCATGGAGACTCCTGCCTGACCTCATCTGTCAATCTGTCCATCACCATTGCAAACAAGAAGGGGCTTAGAGCTGATCCCTGATGTAATCCCACCCCCATCTTGAACCCATCCTTCACTCCTACTGCACACCTTACTACTGTCTCACTGTCCTCATACATGTCCTGCACCACCTCACATACTTCTCTGCCAATATTAGGACTGTTATGAACTCTTTTAAGAAAATATTTTATAATCCATGACTACACAAAGTTTAGAACTCAGACACCACCAAAAGCTGTTTTTCATCCTTTGAGATACAGGGCTTTACCGCAGATGCCATCAGTTGCTGCCTATTTGAGTTTTTTTCATCAGTGACTGAAAAGCTGCTCTACTGGGATTAGATGACTGACTTGGCCATTTAAGAATATCCCATTTCTTTGCCTTGAAAAACTCTTAAGTGTCTTGCAGTATGGTTTGGGTCATTATCCACTTGCACTGTGAAGCACTGTCCAATCAATTTTGCAGCATCTGACTGAATCTGAGGAAAGTGTATGTATAAAAAATGCTGTAATGCCTAACTTATTAATACAATACTTTTGCTTAACCCTTAAATTAAAGCTGAAAGTCTGCACTTTAATTAGATCTTGAGTTTTTGGTTTAAAATCCACTGTAGTGGTGTGCGGCAGGAAAACTGAAAACTGTGTCAATATCTAAATACTTATGAACTCAACTGTACGCCAGCAAAAGAACACCCCATCGTATTTGAGATATTCTTTATTTATCCCAAAGGTTGGAAAATTGCAATATTGCGGCAACCAAGACATTAAAAAGCATCATATAACAAAAAAGCTTAAAAAGTGTAAAATAACTCAACAAAATTAAGTACAACATAGCACGAATTCGCGTGTGGGAGGAGCTACCGCCAACCTTGGATACCTTACCTGCCTCTTCTTACTACTATAAAAGTACAAGTTCACTTATAATAATGCTGCTGCTGGCTATGGTCCTGAAGGAGTCTCCAGTGGCGAGCTAACTGAAGAAAAAAAATTTACAAATATTATTATAAATGATCTCCTCCATGTTAGTTTTGGACTCCACCTGCTGATCACATCATCAACACGTCACTACCGAAGCCGAGTTCCTGATTGGTTGACGCGATGCGAATATTCGCCAAAGTTCAGATTGTTCAACTCTGGAAAATTCTCGCCACGCCGCCACTCGCGAAATGCGCCACCCCACCCGCTCAAATCGCGCTGCAGGACCTCTCGCCACATGTTTACATTGACTTAACATTGAAACCGGCCGCCCCCGCCGAGCGAATCGCGTTCGGTGTGTAAGCACCTTAAGGAGCTCAATTTAACTGTTTGCATACAAACATGAATGTTTATCTCTAATGGTTCCTTTTTTCATTTTTAACTTCTTTACAGTTTTTTCAAGCTGCTTATATGTATGAAAGCAGAATGCAGAATTGTAGGCTAATAAGATACATTAGAACACTTGACAGCTGAAGCTTTTATGAGGAAAAAAATTTAATACAGCCCCACATCCCTAGTTCTTAGACCCAGCTATTATTGAGCCTGGCTCTACAGGTTGATAAAATCCCACACTCTTTAACAGTACAGTCCCATATGTGTTAGCTGCCTCAGAGCACCCAGCCACACTGACATCTTACTGGTTCCTGTAAGAAAAGGGAAGCTCACGGATGCTGCTGCCACAAATCACCACAGCACTCAGGGAAAGGGCAGAAAAATGTGTCAGTGTCTGAAATTTGCTCTGGAGGAAACTTGAGAGAAGGAGATAGGCGGAAGGACTTAGCTTTGAGTGTGAGCCAAAAACAACTCTAAGCTTCTTTGAGGGTTGAAATGAGTCCCTATTTAACACCCTCCGCTTTTTCTAAGTGCTTTTTCATTTAGAGTTTTACACATTTCAGAGGCTCCACAAAGCTCCAACATTTGAATCTCTGGATAAAAATGAGTGTAACTGCACTTACCTCACCGTGATTGAAGAAAAAACACAACGTGGTAACAATGCCACCCAGTCGACTGCCACTAGTGAGAAAAAAAGAGAACGGGGGTGGGATATAAGAGAGAAAAAAGCAGCAGGCAGATTCAAAGGGGTTATCATCTATCTGATGTTTCAAATCTATAAATCTGACAGAAACAGCAGACAAATGGTCTACACCTGACAGCTTATTGTTGAGATGGGCTATAAAAAATCTTCTCCCTGCCGATGCCCATCAGAGCATGACAGGATAGAGTGTTGGGCAGGAGCTGTTACCTGAGGTAGGCACCGTAAATGAAGAAGAGGCTCATCATCACCCCGTTCAGCAGGAACACGCAGGTCACATAGAAATATGCTGGGTCACCCATTCCTGCCGTGCACAATACACACACACAAACAGGTAAAAAGGCAGGGGTTGAACCTTTATCCAAGTGTTACCAACGGAGTAATTTGACAGATAATGCAGCTTTGATCATTTGATAAATTCTCTCTCCAAAATGCTAAGCATTAGCTGGTAAACATAAAGATGCATCAGAAACAAGTAATCTGAGTGCACTGGGAATTTTTGATTATTTTTTTCCAAAAATGCGAATGATCAAGAACTGTACCTGAACATTTAGCTGTTGGTATAATGTGCAGGTATTCTGTTCTAAATGAATTTGAATACTTTTTAAAAAAATGTGCAACCAGAACATTAATGGCATAGTAGCTCATCTGGCTCACAATACATCACAATTCACACATTATTGTAATTGGTCAAAGAGGATCACAAACAGTCATATCCAGGACAAACTAATCTGGCTCACCACCAAATGAAAGAGTTTAATGTTTGAGTACGGGAGTATTAGGACTACATGGTCAATACCTGTGGTCATATAATGCATGAAAATATGTCAATGCATCAGCATGTCATAGCATTGACCATATTACTGATGCTAGCATAGTAGTGACAGGAAGGCATCAAACATGCTTTCCTTATGTGGGAGTTAACCAACAGGACCACTCCCTCCATGATCACGACCAGTAAGATCATGATCACCACAATCTAACAGGATACCAGTGGTATGCAACATGTGTGGCAAAGCCATATTTCAAACTATCACAGCGCTATTAACAGCAGGTCTACCATCTAAAATAAGAGAACCATCGAAAATCTGCCAGCATGACATTTTCCCTGTGTCAAAAATGGGAAGTTACAGTGATGATGTTGGTGAACCTATACCACCGCCCTAGTTCTTGTCCGTGTACCCTGCCTTTCACCCAGTGTTAGCTGGGATAGGTTCTAGCACCCCATATCCTTGAATTGGATAACAGTTCAGAAAATGGATAGATAACAAAAAATAATTGTTTATACATAGCAGGGAAGACAAACCTTTAAACATTCTGTTTTCAATGGCTTAGTAGAAATGTCATAAGTTTTGTAATTGAATGACACCAAAGCTGAAGTGTGATAACTGGAGCTACATTAGACATGATATGATCAGTCACACCAGAAACAGCACACAAAAATACATTCAACTGAAATCATAAAACACATCTATTAGAGGAAATTGGACTGTAGGTTCCTCAATTTTGTCTCCAAAATGTGACAGAGAGAGAAGCAAGTTTCAAGTTTTTGGTGGCAACAAGCAGACTTCACCTCACAGTTCAGGTTACACACCCTGCTGCTGTATTTTTGACATCACGTATCCTCAGTGATGCCAGCATAATAAGAAGGTACATAGAAAAGTCCAACCAGGCTGTTAATGACAAACATAATATTTGGAAGCATGCTGACATTACTAAAAGCTGCTTCATCCCCAGGATGTGAGGGTAAATCAAGAGACACACTGAGAAAAGGCATCTTGTTCCAACACCAGCTCAGTCTGAAAATATAATACAGACTTCCTGTTCCCGTGTCAATTTAAAACACAAAAAAATAACATACTTGCTGACAGTTACCGAAAATGCAAGGCGCCTTGCATCAGGTTTATGTAAACACTGTGGAAACAGCCTGTGTACATCAACCCTGGGGTGCCACATTCACTAATGAGACTGACAGAAACACAGAGACTATAGCTTCACAAAGAAGAGCTGACAGCAGCTTTTGCTTGTTTTCTGTCAGCAGATTTACCATCCAGGAAATGTTCCTGTGAGCAAATTGAAAAACTCTTTGTGTGTATTAAGTTAAAAAGTATTTTCCTTTCCATCAGGGTAAGAGAAAACAATCTGTATATTTCTCTTGCTCAGTTGTAAATGTTATTCAAGCAGCTTGTTGGTATGGTACAGCTTTGAAGATGATGCCTCACATGACTTTCCTTAAATTTATCTAATATTTCCTTCTGAATTGATCACAGGGCTAAAATGATCTTATTAGCTTACCGACAGACTGTTAATCAGGCCAAGGATTACTCAGTTTGAGCTTTTAAAATGTGGGATCTGTGTACTTTGAGTCACCTTAAATGACAGTTAAATCTTTAAAAAAGCAGTTACACTCACTACAGAGGAGTGGAAATAGGGAAACAGATTGGAATTTGACCATTCTCTGTGTGTGTGTAAAAACACACAAATGAATGTTTGTACTTCAGACTTGCACACCATGGAAACAGGGTCTACCTTCACAGCTGTCCACAGGAGTGAGTCCCTCTCCTCTGTTGATGGACCAGCACATCTTTGTGGGAATCCCAAAGTAGCCCATCACACCTGTGTACATCCGGTACCAGCTGGCCAGGACCACCTGGGGAGAACAGAGAGGCTGTGAAAATCATGTTGAAACATCATATTTGAAAGGATTTTGTTGAAAGGACAAAAAAATAAAAATCTTTAAAGCCACTCAGACTAAATTCTGACGTGGCCTTACAAAGTGCCCTTAATGTATTTTTTAAAATCACAAATCAGAATCAATGCAAGGCTCTCCTATTCACTGAATTTTAAAGTCAATTCAACTTCCTCAGATAATTGCAAGATGATAAGATACAGGATTATTGTGCCATAGTCTGTTTTTCAATAAACATTCTCATTTTGCTTTTCAGCACATTTTTCACACTGACAATAAACTGGACTTCATTAAACACATAGAAACCCTCTAGAAGAAGGGCCAGAATCATCTCTATTTTCTGAGACAACTCAGGTCGTACATAGTCCTTAATGTGAGATATTACACTTTCTACACTAAGGAAAATGTATTCTTATTTCCTTTCTCTCTTTTATATATTTATATTTGCTATTTTGACAACTGCACTTGTTACGTATTGGTTTCTACAGTATCATGTTCTATCTGTTCATATCTGGATATATATTATTACACCTAATGAAGCATTTGGTCCCCAAGCAATTTCTCCCTGGTGTTAATAAAGGATTTTGATTCTGAACTTTTTCCTTTATTTTGATTCCCCCATATACACTAAGAGGGCAATGTATTCAGCCACCTACATAATATACCAACAGGAGCTTTAATGACATCCCATTCTAAATCCATAGGCATTATTACGAAGATGGTCCACCCTTTGCAGCTATAACAGCTTCCACTCTTCTGAGAACACGTTCTATAAGATTTTGGAGTGTGTCTGTGGGAGCTTTTGCAAATTCATCAAGAAAACCATTTGTGGGGTCAGACACTGATTTTTGACAAGAGGGCGTAGTTCAATATCTTCATTCTAGTTCATCTCAAAGGTGCTGGATGAGGTTGAGGTAGGGGCTTTGTGTTGGCAAGTCAAGTTCCTCCACATCAAACTCATCTAAGCATGCCTTATCGACCTTGTTTTGTACACTGGGGCACAGTCACACTGTAACAGAAAAGGGCCTTTCCCAAACTGTTCCCACAAAGTTGGACACATAGAGCTCTCCAAAATGTCTTGGTAAGTTAATGCATTAAGATTTCCTTTCACTGGAACTAAGGGGCCCTGGTCAACCCCAGAAAAACAATACCATAGTATAATCCCTCCTCCCCTAAATTCTACAGTTGGATCAGTGCAGTCAGACAGGTAACGTTATGCTGGCATTGGCCAAATCTAGACTCGTACATCACATGCCAGATAGACAAGGGTGATACATTCACAGAACACATTTCCACTACTCCAGAGTCCAGTGGCAGCGCGCTTTACACCATTTCATCTAACACTTGGTATTGTTCTTGGCTTTTGTGCTGATGTTAATGTCAGGAGAGGTTTAGAACTCTGCAGTTGTTGAGTCAGCACAGCATTGGAGACTTATGTACCATGGTCCTCAGCCATTGGTGACCCCTCTATGTAACTTTACATGGTTTGCTGCGATGAGGCTGAGTTGCTGTGGTTTATAAACACTTCCATTTTGCAATAATACAGCTTCCAGTTGATCATGAAATATTACTGTTAGTTTTAGTGTGTGCACACTCATGCAACCAGATTAATGCACATTTTTATATTTTTCCCTCTAACAGATTGAAAAAGAAACCAATTGAACATTAAAGGTAAAACATTTTTTTTAAATGATTTAGTGTGGTCTCATTTTTTTTAGATCAGAAAAACCTAGTATTTTAACAGGGGTGTGATCACTTTCTATATCCACTCTATAATGGTTTCTCATCTCCCTTATTGTTTATCATTGATGTGCACGGCAAAAGACTGTATACAAGGAGAATTAAAGCAGAGAGGTTATATGAAAGGAGAGAAAATTGTCATAATCATCTAAAACAGAGGCCCCCCAACCTTTTTTGTACCAGGGACTGGTTTCATGCATGAAAATTTTTCCACGAACCGGGTAGAGGCACAAGGGTTCCAATAACAAAAACCTGTCAGTTCATAGTCTGTAATCTGAATGCAACAATTACACGTTATATTAGGCAATTAAACTAATTCTACACTATATTATCAACTCACCATCATGTAGAGTCAGTAGGAGCCCTGGGCTTGTTTCCCTGCAACTAGATGGTCCCATCTGGGGGTGATGGGAGACAGTGACATGATGCTTTCAGTGCAGACACATTTGATTGAAGTGGTGGCCCTCAGTAACTGTTTTTGTCCTCTATGTTCACATTTTTTCTTTCAAAAAATCCCAGACGCTTTGTCTTTTAACGCTGGGTGATCTGTCTCAATGTGGCAAAGCAGTTTTGAGGGTTTCATAGCTTCATTAGCGAGTCGGTCACAGAAAATTATGCACAGTGGACATGGAGCTTGTGTATCACCAGTTGCAGTGAACCATAACTTGGGTAAGAATCTTGTATTTTCTTTTAAATGCAGCTTTTTTTTGCTGGCAGTCTGTGGCCCTTCTGCTGTCCCATCATTTGCTTGTTCCTTCCTGAAAAAGCTCTCCACTGAATTTGTTTCAGGCTCATTTTATTTCAAGGGTTAGCTCATGTTGCTGATTTGTGAAGTCAAGCGCGGTAGTGAGGCGAGGGCGAAAACAGTCGTTTTCCAAAATAAGATCCAGAAGACTAATGAAAGAAAAATAACTATCATTTTAACCACAAAATGTTTTCTTTGCACCCTGGTACCAAATGATCAGTGACCAGTACCGGTCTGTGGGTCGGGGGTTGGGGACCCCTGTGCTCCATCCTGCGATTGGTGATATAAGCCTTCCATGCAACTTATGGGCCATGGAAACCCATGCCATGAAGCTCCTGGTGCACAGTTTTTGTGCTGATGTTAATACCAGAGGAGGTTTGGAACTCTGCAATTCCTGAGTCAGCAGAGCTTTGGCCACTTTTCCACGTTATGCACAGCAGCACTTAGTGACCCCGCTCTGTAACATTCTGTGGCCTTCCACTCAGTGGCAAAGCATTTCCTAAACGCTTCCACTTTGCATTTATGCCACTTACAGTTAATCCTAGAATATCTAGGATGGAAGAAATTTATTTAACTGACTTGTTGCAATGATGTCATCCTACTACAGTGAGCTCTTTAAAATGACATTTTTTTCACAAATGTTTGTAAAGGCAGACTGCAAGGACAGGTGCTTCATGTTATACACCTGTGGTAATAGGAGTGAACGAAGCACCTGAATTACATGATTGAGAGGTGAGGCCCAATATTTTTGCCCATATGTATAAATGGATAAGTTTACTTTGAAGCCAGCAATGCAATTAAAATGGTTGGAGTAGGAAAAGTGTGTAATGCAAAACAAATAAAAACAGACATTTCACTTCTAATTTGATCAGAAAGAGATTTGCAAAAAATATCCTCAATCAACATTCCTGTCTGGAAATACATTCCCATGTATGAGGACACTAAACAAGCCTTTGCAAATACTGGAATAATAACAGCAAACAGCAAAGACCAGAGTTGGCTCTCTGTCACCAAAGACATGTTTGCCAATTCTGTAGCCACTTGTGATCCTGGTGTCTTTCAGTGCAGACAGTCAACATATTTACAGCAGGAATTAACACTTTAATCCATCCAGAGCTGCTGCTGTGATATGAACAAGCCCTCATATAACTAACACAGTCTGGCAAATACAACACAGATCTGAAGGCTGGCATATAGTGCAGACAGAGAAAGTGGGTGGGGGTTGGTCTGTCTCAAGTATGTTTGTGTGGGTTTTAAATGCTCCTTCCTCTGCTCCTCTTTTCTCTCCCTTGTATGATCAAGAACCTGATCTCCTCTTCATCAGGACAGAAGGATGAACAAAGTTTGTTGAAATGTTTTGGCTCTGAGTTAACTTTAGCGCCTTGGCCTTTATTGAAGTTTGTCAGCCTGAAGAGATCTCAGGAGGACTCAGAAGTCCTTACAGACTCTACAAAGTAACGGAGAAAATATTTGTTACATTATGCCCTGTGCCGGGTACCAGTGAACCAGCAACATCTGCTACTCTTGGGTTCTCCTCAGGACAGATGATAGCCAGTTGGCAGTTTCACTAGTTTTTATTTAACCTTTTTTTTAATGCTCACACCTTCTGCATAAAATGGGAACAGATATTTGGCAATTGCACAACTGATGAGCCAGTCACCTCATCTCACCTGGCACTGCTCCTTGAATCACTCTGCCCTACTTCTCCTCCTGCAGCTGAGCCACAAACGACACCCCACTGCCACATATGTAATGTGCTTTGATTTGAATTTGTGTTTGTGATTATGTCTTTGAGATGCCAGCATAGACAGAAACTACCAGGCAGAGGTTCTTAAGGCTACTTCTGGACAGATGATGCCACTGCGATGGCATCGCAGCAAGAAACTTTGCAAGTGTGTATTCAAGACCAATATTATTGTGGAGGACTGGCCCGTGAGTACTCTTCTAATAATATAGTAATGATTACTGAGTACTCGTGGGTCAGAATATCAACAGCCATTCCAGATGAATCACTGCTCGCATATTCATCAGTATATCCTCAATGGTTTTGGCAGAGCAGAACACTGGATTGTCTCCGTTTGAATCATCTCGTAGCAGCTCCTGAGGCATCGGCAGCCAAAAACAGAGAAACAGCTCAAACAGGATGACACACCCGCAAACCTCTATGGCAAGTGAGCTCAAGAGTCACAGATGAAACAAAGCACCATGCATCATGCCTAAGATATTGTAGAAGGGGAAACCAGATCACAGGGAGGAAAACACTGGCGCTCAGGAACTGCAAGGCAAAGAAAGGAAGGAGCTATAGTAAAGCCTTTACATAGTCTTTTTTGGCATATGGCAGCAGTCATAACGAAAATCACTTTCAGTATATTATACAGTAACAAGGGAGCAGCCAAAGAGGCCATATATAGCTTTCTCTTTGCAGTGCCACCTATGGATTTTTCAAAAGCCTCTTTAGCCTCTTTAAAGTTTGGTGGAGGAGGGGTAATGTGATGGCATTGTTTTCTGGGGTTGACCATGGCCCCTTAGTTCCAGTGAAGGGAAATAGTCCTTCTTCAGCTCATCAAGACATTTTGAACAGTTCTTTTCTTCCAGCTTTAAGGAAACAGTTTGGTGAAGGCCTTTTCTGTTCAAGCATGATTACTGTATGTCCCAGCGCACAAAGTAAAAGGTCCATAAAGACATGGCTAGATAAGTTTGCTGTGGAAGATCTTGATTGGCCCACACAGAGCCCTGACCTCAACACAATGAAACACCTTTGGGATGAACTACAGTGGAGATTGCGAGCCAGGTCGTCTTAGCCAGCATCACTGTCTGACCTCAAAAATGTTCTGCTGGATGAATGAGGGAAAAAAGTGTTCCGCAGAAACACTCTAAAATCTTGCAGAAAGCCTTCTCAGAGGAGCGGAAGCTGTTATAACCGCAAAGGGGCAAACAACTCCATACTAATACCTATGGATTTAGAACGGGATGTCATAAAACTTCCTGTGGGTGGAACGCAAATTTAGACCAGAGGTCTTGAACCAGCTGCTCTGGAGATGCATGCGACTCTTTTGTCAACCTCCAGTGGCTCCCTGTGACTCTGAAAGAGAAAAAACTACGTGACTATGAGCATGGAAATGAACAATGGTCAGTTTTATTTTTCATTGCCTTAAATCATTCTTTAAACTCGCCAGTTGCAAAAATGGGTAGCCTATATGCCTAATTTAAAAAAAACAAAACAACTGTTGTATTATTTCATCAGCTAAAATGTAGCCATGTCTATTTCCAATGTCTGGTGCCTTACCCTCTTAGTTTTACTGAACCTTAGGTTGGTTAACGAGGATTTGTACCCATAAATGACTTATCTTTAGTCCTCTGAGCTATGAATTTTTCTTCTTCTTTGGGCTGCTCCAGTTAGGAGTCGCCACAGCAGATCATTTGTGAATCTGCATATTTGATTTGGCAGAGTTTTTACGCCGGATGCCATTCCTGACGCAACCTTCACCATTTACCTGGGCTTGCGACCGGCACTAGGAGTTCACTGGCTTGTGGGTCCCTGTGGCTGGTTTCAGTCATCTGAGCTATGAATAATATACAATATACAAATAATATATACAGAATGTATATAATGCTCAAAAATGGCTCTTTTGTTAGTAAATCTTGCCTACCCCTGAGCTAGACCAGTACTTTTGTTCATGTCCATACAGCTCATGCATATTTGCCTCACAAGAGAGAGGTCCCTGGTTCAATTCCAGGTGGGGACATAAGTCCCTCTCACCATGGAAGCCTGCGTCGAAAGGGCAGCTGGTGTAAAACCTCTGCCAAATTACCAATGTGGATTAATCTGTGGTGGCGACCCCTTGGGGAGAATACAAAGGACCAGCTGAAGGTACACGTAGCGTACACACACATTATCAAGCCCTTAATTCACAAAATTGAACTAATACTAGGTGATGATAGAAGCTAAATTGTGGCATTCAAATCCTAATTCAGTGGCTGGTAATACCAAAACCAAAAGGTGAATAAAACCACCAAGAGCAGCCTGGACCATCAACACGAGGCAGGTTAGGTTCATGGATTCATGACCTTGAATAATAAATTCTGTTTATTCCAGTCTTCACCTTTATAGTTTGTTGAGTATTGGCTCTCCAGCCTCTGATCTCTTGCCTAGGTTGAAACAAGAGAAGCATATGTTTTCTCGAAGTCCAGTCGCCTAAGGACCGGATTTTCTGTTCATTCAGAGGAAATCACAGTTACTGTAGCTTGTTTTTCATTTCCAAACAGCCCAGCATCTGACATCCCATCAGAGACGCATTTCTCTCTGTTAATATGTAGCAGCCAGAAGATCTTTAGAAATACTTAAATCAGCCCATTCATCATCAGCAATAATCAGATTAAGGCTCTCCATTCAGATCTTTGATGTATTTACTGAAGTTCCCAGCCTGCATCTGCAGGACTGTAAGTGTTGCACTTCGGCCACATGAATCCCTAATTAGATAATCGCATTAATAAGCAGGTGTTTCCAATAAAGCTGCCTGGTGATTACAGTTTAGAGCCCCGCTTGTCCTTGCAATTGTTCCTGCACTGGATATACTAAGAGACTGAGGGAACATAAATATGGTATCAAAGTTTTTAATATATCATCCTACAGTAGAAGAGTTTGCTGAACACCAAGGAGGCAATAACAGCAAAGAACAGAAGGTACACAAGTTACCAAATGCCTGTAAATGTGCTATTTCATCAGATCTTTTAGTTTGGACATTTTTAGTGTCTAAATAGTCCCTTAGTTTTATGAGCAGTTCTTTTCATGTCTCACTAACTGTTAGCTTATTGCCAACAGATGTTCCTGCAATTTCCAATAAGAAAAAACTAACAATAAATCCCAAAGTTGCACATCCAAAGACTAAGCTATACCCTGACTGGCCACTTTGTAAGTTACACATGTTGATCTGCTTGTTAAAGCAAACCAACCAGTCGCACAGGCGACATGGCCAAGATGACCTCTGGAAATTCAACGAATCAGAATGGGAAAGAGAGGTTATTTAAGTGACTTTGAATGTGGCATTATTCATTTTTTTTTTTTTGAGAAACTCCTGATCTACTGGGATTTCACCACACAACTGTCTCTAGGATTTACAGAGAATAATCTGAAAAAGAGAAAATATCCAGTGAGCGGCAGTTATCTGAGCAAAAATGCCTTTCTGATGCCAGATGTCAAAGGAGAATGACCAGACTGCTTTGAGTTGAAAGGAAGGCAACAGTGACACAAACAACCACTCGTTATAACCAAGGTATGCAGAAGAGCATCTTTAAATGCACAACACATCGAACTTTGAAGCAGCCATGCGGTGCCATTCAGTCAAAACAGGGACTTGAGGCTACAGCTCTCACAAGCTCACCAAAACTTGACAACAGAATATTGAACAAACATTTCCTTTGTTGAAGAGTTACAATTTCTGCTGCAATATTCAGAGTTTTGCTGTTACATGGATCTGTCCTACCATGTATCAACACATCAGAAAACTGGTTTGGTAACGGTGTGGAGGATATTTTATTGATACTCTTCTGTGTTCCTACACGTTCTGGCAACAAAAATAAATTATCTGAAAAAGGAGAAAGGTAGACACAAACCGCTGATACAAAGGACAAATTTTATCTGAAAGAGAAGCATGGTAATGCAAGTGGGAGTAAAATTTGCCTTGATTGTAACTGAATGGGTGAGGCCAAACTCCCGACTGTGCTCAAGTTCCTATAATCATGACCCACTGTGAAGCTTAGAAAACAAGATGCAAAAACAGAAAACCAGGAGTTTAGGAGGAAACAGCTGCAAATAGCAAAGTTTAATAAAATGCTTCCAGAGGCACAAGAAGTGACAGATACAGGTTTGTGTGAACATTTGCTTCAGGAGTCAAACAAATGTTAAAAAAAAAAAAAAAGATGATTTAGCAAATCTTCCAAACATCCTGACAAACGGTTCTTAGTAACTTCATGAGGGACTGATGAAACTTTCACATTATAATCAGTGTATTTGCAGTGTGTCTGGATTTGGTTGTGACATTCAGCTCACCTGGCTGAAGGAAGGAAAAATGTGTGTATGGTTGCGTTTTTAGAATTTTGGTATCAAAAGGTTCTGGCGACATCCCTACTGTATAGTGCAAAGTTTTATTGGATTATTTCATGAGTAACACGTCAGATGGTGCTCTAAAGCCCCTGTCACACGTTGACGATTTAACAAGTGTATGCCGACGTGGGAAAAAAAATGCAAATATGCTGGCGCACGTTAATTAAGTTCTAGGTAAGTTTTATATAAGTTAAGAGCTGCTGAAATATGCTGGTATACATCATAATATGGCAAGCTCCCGGAAAATTTTGAGTATGCACAAAATCTCTGATGTTTGCCAGCATATGGCTCATACCTCCTGCTTACGCGGCCCATATGTTGCAGGTACTTTATGCATACGGAGACTCACGTCTCTCATATGTCGAAATACGTGGAAATAATGTCTAGTGTACCCAAAACATATTAATAACCTATGAGTAACATGTTTTTAACCTATGTGTAACATATATCAAACATACCTCCAACAGATATTGGCATTTGTAGACGTATTTGAAGTGATCCAGTCGTACTGAACGTGTTTCTAACACACAGCTGCCGAATAATTATGTATACGGTGCGTTTAAGGGAAGTGGTATAAATGGGCTTCAAGCTGTGAATGCCAGCAGTACGCTAGCTTTTGTTAGTATTATGTTCTATATATGTTAGCAATACATTAATTATACATCCAGCTAACATCATTGTGCTACATATACCAGCATTTTAGAGGAATTGGGATGCGTCGGCATAAGCTTGTTAAATCGTCGTGGTGTGACAGGGCCCTAAGGCAATTGTTTCCTGCTGTGTTTTTGTGACGTTCAAATATTCTTAAAACTGACCTTCTTTTAAATTTCTGCAGAGCTTAGATTTCTAAAGAATAAAAAAATAAATTAAACTAATATAAAAACAAGTGCTGAGTTTCTTTTGGAAACCTTATCAACCAAGCTGGCCTATATAAAATGCAAATGTACATCAAAGCAAACTCTCCTCTTAACTGGAGAAATATTCCCTGGTTCCTTATTCCAATAGTACATTCCACCTCCACGCCTCACAGTTAGACCAGGTACAGAGAACTGAAAGAAGCCATGGTTTTTACCAAATGAATGCAGTGCAATAAAAAACAAGTGCAAGTTCTAAGTGCAAACCAGTTGTTTCAAACATTGTCTAATCAGATTTCAGGCTGCAGTGCCTCTCCTGAATTTCCAAACTGAGGAATTCTTCGCTTTCTCCTTCTGCTCTGTTTTCACCCATTTGATCCTCTCATCTTTTCATCCACCTCTGCTCAGAGCTGAGAGTTTGCCATCACCAATACATGGGAAGAAGGCTACAATACTGACAAATAAAATAGCGTCTGACTTCTGTGATTCTATGTGACAGATGGGCTTATCTGAAGGATATGGCTAATCTGGGTCACCTCGACAAATAGCAGTTGATCAGCTGGATATGAAGCAGACAGCAGTTTAAGGCTACTAATGATATTTCCTGTCTCTTTGTATCCAGCTCTGTGTTTCTGCGTTTCTTCTTCGCTGACACCTTCAGCCTGTCGGCCACATGATTGCACGACAGTAATGATTAAAAATATGTCTGTGCTTAGTCAGGAAAAATAATCACCTGCTTTTTGAAAATATACAAAGCCATATATTCACAGCAGACAGCCTCTACTCACCTACAAAATGTAATTTTGTAATGAGGAGACTGATAGCACCATGACATTTAGCCTGAATGTTATCACCATGGAGTTTAATGACGACACAGCAGATGCCTTATCAGTGTTTTTCTGAGCCTCAGGGTTTGACAGCACTTATCACTGTGGTGTTTCTGCTCTTGAGCTGAACCTCAGATCTGCTTCAGTGTGAGCAGGCCCAAGGTGCTACACTACAGTATGTGGACCTACACATTACACCTACAGGAACTTTAATATGGAGTTGCTGCCTCCTTTGCAGCTATAACAGTTTTCACTCTTCTGGGAAGGCTTTGGAGTGTGTCTGTGGGAAATTCTGCCAGTTCATCCAGAAGAGCATTTGTCAGGTGATACTGGATGTGAAGGTCTCTTTCACATTCTCCATTTTAGTTCATCCCAAAGCTGTTAGATGAGGTTGAGGTCAGGGCTCTGTGCAGGCCAGTCAAGCTCTCAAACACCAAGCTCATCCAACCATGCTTAAATCATCTGTTAAACTTGTTTTGTTGGAAAGCTAATCAAACAGCAGCCCATGGCAAAATTGACAAAAAGCTAAAGAAAAAAGACAGAGACCGAGCACTGACAAGAAGATTCAACCTAAATTACATTAAAAAAACTATATACCAATCAATTGTAACATTATGACCACCTGCCTAATATCATGTTGGTACCACTTTTGCTGCCAAACAGCCCTGACTCATCGAGGCATGTACTCCACGAGTCCACCACTGTTCCTTCCTTGGACCACTTGTGATAGCTACTGACCACTACAGACCAGGAATACCTCACAAGAGCTGCAGTTTTGGAGATGCTTTGACCCAGTCAGCTAGCCATGACAATTTGGCCCTTGTCAAACTAGCTCAAATCCTTACACTTGCCCACTTTTCCTGCTTGTAACACATGAACTTAAAGGACAAACTGTTAACTTGTTGCCTAATTTATTCCACCCACTAACAGTTGCCATGATATTGAGATATCAGTGTTATTCACTACACCTCTCAGTGGTCATAATCTTATGTCCGATTTGTGTATTAAGATCCTGAATGACTCATCATCATCTCATCACAATAAAACTTTAAACCATCAGAATGGTAAAACAAACAGTGACAATGAGGCTCAACAAGAAGCACAAGAAGTGACATTAATGTTGTAAAACAATTACAAAAGGCAAAAAATGCATAAAAGAGCCAGAACTGAAAAAGAAGAGAGAATAAAATTAAAACAAACACATAAAACTTGACCACAAAGTGATACAAAGCATAGCAAAGAAAGACAAGGTGACTTTTAACACGAAAGAACCACAACATGAAGCAAAATGGCTGCAAAACAAAGCAAACAAGCAGCAGAAAGTTTAAAAACTACAGGGTGATTAAAAAAACTACAAAAAGATTCAAAGTGACTGCAAAGTGACACAAAGGGACAAGTGTGAAGAACACTAGAAGAACACTAAGCCACAATCCTAATGTCTCCTAATCATAATCACACCCATGTAATCGATGTTGGCCTTTAGAGTAGCTATCAAAATGCACCTGCCAAAAGACTGAAAGCTCATGAGGCCTCTCCTGGTCCAAAAACAAAAAAGAAAAAACTCCACTCCTGAAATATCCACAGATGTCAAGGTTGTTCAAAATTTATGGTTCTCATAGGATAAAATGGCTTCAGTAATATCTGTTTTTTCTTCAGAGCCAGCAGTAGCTCAGAGTTACTGATACTACTTTAATCATTGGGACATACCTTTGTCATTCTAATGACTCTCATTTGACCCTTTATAGGGTTTCTTAAGCAATATCTGTTTTAAATTATGCTAATTTTATTGTTTGATGATTTGGTGGACTTTCCCCTAAAACAGAGGCCGAAACAACATGGTGCACATTTTTTCCCAATGTCTGATCTTTAACTTAGTTTGAAAAATTCTGGCCATCATCGAGTCTTGCCTCAGCTTTCATTAACACACTAAAGGATCCGGCCTAAAACAGGTGTATCACGGTGACATCTGAAATTACTCATTATGAAAATTCTTACACTGCAATAATTGGGTTGCTTTTGAAAGTAACATTGTAACGTGTATCTAATCCAAGAGGTGAAAAAGTGCTGAATTTGTTTGCAAGCAGCATGTTCCACAATTCTTTTTTATTAAAAGTCATTTGTGAAGTATTATTGTTTTATTAACGTACTGATGTGAGTAATTTTCCCTCCCAGGGATTAATAATTAATAAGGTATTCTGATTCTGATTTAGACTGCAAGCCATGTATCCATGACATTCTGATTAGGGGCCGAGCCCCCCACAAATGTCAGATCCTGGACTCACCCCTGCTGACTGTTGACTTTAACTTTGCATTAGAACCACGCTCCTCGTTTCTTGCTGTGTTTGGTTGGGTATAAAGAGCCTTCTCAAACATACAGAGGAGTGTTTGCAGCTTTAATTGCAAGACAGTCGATCCTTTTAAAATAGAAGGATGACAATCCACCCACCCACACTCCCTGAAGCAGCTGCTGTGTCCCACTGTGTTCCAGAAACCTTGTTGTCATGGTATTTTTGTAGTTTTTCTGTTTCATGTTTTAAAATTGTACAAACAGTTATTTTCCAAAAAAAACCCAAAAAAAATTGATTAACTAATTGATCATTTCTGTACCATTTTTCCCTCGAGAATAAAGCAAGTCAAAGGCAGACTGGGATGGAAATTAAATTTCTCTTTATGAGGCCTGCGAAGTTTCACACTGAGTCACCCTAACTGGTTTTCTGTCAAACCACCCAAACTTAATGAGAATTATCTGTCTTTGACCCGCCTGCTCCCAACGTGGAGCAACAATTTCAGTCTGCTCTCACTGCACCTGTCGATCTCCAACTGTCTTGCACTCTTCCTGTCCCCGCTCTATATTTGTCTCTTTCTCTCACTTGCCTTCTATTTGTTATGAGCCGGTAATGAGAACATGGCGTACGGAAGATTGCTTGGTTTATCTCTTTCCACCCGGGGTCCTACTAGAATCATCTAAAAAAAATATATATTTTTTTTTTTTAGTTTTTATTACATTTAACATGACGTGTGACTGCCGTAAGACCTTTTCCCAAAAAACTGGAAGGTCATCATCATGAGATTTTAAGGCAGCTCCCTGTCCTGCAGATGTATAGCCAGGTCCATAAGTTTAAAAGTAATGACATATTTCTGTCAAGATGTGAATAAAGCCCAGACACATTATACCCTTTGCAGTCAATGACCGCCTGAAGTTTAGAACCCAGGGGCATCACCAAATGCTGTTTCCTCTCTTGCCAGGCCTTTACTGCAGCTGCCTTCAGTTGCTGCTTGTTTGTGGGTCTCTCTGCCTTCAGTTTTGTCTTCAGTAGCTGAGAAGCTGCTGTCTTGGGTTGAGGTCAGGTGACTGACTCAGCCATTGAAGATGATCCCATGTCTTTACATGGAGAAACTTTGCATCGCTTTTGCTGTATGCTTTAGGTCATTCTCCATTTGCACTTTAAAGGGTTGCCCAGTTTGTAGCATTTAGTTGAATCTGAGCAGAGTATAGCCCTGTACACTTCAGAATTCACCCTGCAACTTCTATCAGTAATTCAGTGATTTGGCAGAGGTTCTACCCAAGTTTAAACCCTCCATGGTGGCCCCCTGGCTGCTGGTGTGCTTCCTGAGGCCCTCTGTCCTCCTCCCTTGGAGTGGGAAGCGTGGCCCTGAGTATCTGACATCCTGTGGGTGATGTGGGATGCTCGGGTGTTCTGGGTCACCTCCTGCTTTCTACTTGGGTCTAGTTGGTGTGGTTGCATCTTACAACCCTCATTATTATTATTATTATTACTATTTACTACATTCGGTGACAGACACATGCACGCCAGCGCTCACACTCACCTACTTACACACATATACACCAGTCAGGCATAACATTATGACCACCTGCCTAATATTGTTTTGGTCCCTCTTTTGCTGCCAAAACAGCCTTGACTCATCAAGGCATTGATTCCAGTGGTTAACCGCTGCTTCTGGGTTTGCTTTTGATAGATTCTAACACATCAACTTTGAGGACAAACTGTTATAGATAGATAGATAGATAGATAGATAGATAGATAGATAGAGAGATAGATAGATAGATAGATAGATAGATAGATAGATAGATAGATAGATAGATAGATAGATGCCATGCTGTTGTAATAGCTGCAGTATGTGGTTTTGCATTGTCC
>VUQH01043113.1:0-20667 GCA_015106775.1 Etroplus canarensis | reverse complement strand
AGCGGAAATGACGTTCTCCATGCGTTGAATCTGAATACAGCAGATACAGAAGACTGAAGAAACCACATATAGTCACTGACTAGAGAAATCTAATTATTATTATTATTTTCATTATTATTATTTTATTTATTTATTACTGATTTATTTTCTTATTAATTCTTAATTTGTTTTATTTTTTCATCTTATTTTGTGTTAAAAAATAAAAATAAAGAGATTTGAGAAGATTGAAATTTTTTTAACAAAGCTTTTCTTGTGGAAAACCTGATGCGGCCCAGCCTCACCCAGACTCTGCTCCAGCGGCCCCCAGATAAATTGAGTTTTAAGACCCCTGGTGTAGTGGTTTACACATTTGCCTCACAAGTGAAAGGTTCCTGGTTCGATTCCAGGTGGGAACACAAGTCCCTCTTGCCATGGAGGGTTGCTTCAGGAAGGGCATCCAGTGTAAAACCTCTGCCAAATTACCAATGCAGATTTAATTGGTAATTTCTCCCATTGGGGGGAATACAAGGGAGCAGCCAAAGGTACATTAGTAGCTAACCTGATAGTGTACTGAGATAGTTTGTAGTGTGTTGTTAGCATGGACCTGTGTCTGCTTTTCTTTATCAACTTAATTGAGAAAAGCCTTTTGTTGCTCTGAGCTCCTAGCAAAATTTCAGACTTTTATAGACGCCACCAGCGTCTGCCTATGGTTTCAGATGCAGTCAGATTAATAGAAAGGGCTGCATGTCTGAAAAGTCTTAGTATTCTGGGCTTTCATATACCAAGATATTTTATAGCCTTGACCTTGACTTCATCTAAGCGAAATTGTTCAAGGTACAGAAGGAATCAAGTAAAGACACTGTCTGAAGTTGTCCTACTAAAAACCACCTTTAGCTGATCCCTAGTTTTTTCCCCAAGGGGCACCACAGTGGACAAATCCACATCGGTACTTTGGCAAAGGTTTTACACTGGATGCCCTTCCTGATGCAACCCTCCATGGTGGGAGGAGCTTGTGTCCCCACTTGGAATTGACTTTTCGCGTTTAAAGCAAATGTGTAAACCACTAAACTATGGAGGCACTGGAATTGTCCTATTGTTACAATCCTCATTTTGTTTTTCATGAGGATGCAGCCATGGTAAAGTGTCGATAAGGGAGGACACATGCTCGCTGTGAATTCACCTGATAAATAGGGATATGCACGGCTAGTCAACTAGACAAATGTTGCCGCACTCACCTATTGGCAATAGAAGTACTAGTTGGTTAAACTAGTTACACATATTTTATTCATATGCAGCACCAGTTAACTGTTGTTTCTGAAATATTACAGTCCCATCCACCACTACCTGGGGCTTAAATAGGAATTATTCATAGGAATAATTGGTCATAATAGCCTTTGTACTAGGGAACAGGCAGGTGTGAAAATCATTTTTGTTCATACCTGCAGCTTCAGTGGGTAATGCCTTAAAGCTGCCATATGCTATCATACTACTTTAATACGTAATAATGTTAGGCTCACATGTCCAAAGTGTACATGTAAAGTTTTTTTTTTCTCTGTCTGCATACCCTTGGTTTGAAGACCCATTTTTAACAGTTTGTTTTAGCATCTTTAGCTTTAAATTGAAGTGGAACAGCTGTTGCCCCTTTCAGAAAGAGGTCTGAGTGACACAGGGAAGCAGGCAATAGGAGCAATGCAGCTCAGTCAGTATACCATCTATGAGAAGACATGACTGCTGATATAGATA
This sequence comes from Etroplus canarensis, assembly GCA_015106775.1. Taxonomy (NCBI): domain Eukaryota; kingdom Metazoa; phylum Chordata; class Actinopteri; order Cichliformes; family Cichlidae; genus Etroplus; species Etroplus canarensis. The sequence continues at coordinate 18,945 of VUQH01043113.1, read as the reverse complement.
CTACATGGCTTCTAAATTTGTCTCTTTACTGTTGTCTCTCTTTTTCCCTTTACTGTAAATTCAGCCAAATTCTCAGGACGGTCTTTGTTTTTACCTTGTGTAAATGTAGAGTTTGTTTGCCACGGTTACAAAAATCTGGTTTTCAGCGGTGCAGAGCAGCAGCTTGATAAACAGCTCAAGTGTGTTAGTGAGTTCTCCCTATAGTTTGTAGGATGCATTTATGTCAATATTTCATAGTTGTTCTGCTGTCTGACAAAAGGAACAGAAAAATATGTCCATAAATACATAGTTATTGTGAATTGGACTGTATTAAAAGGCAGTATACAGGAGTAGGAGAAAAGCAAACAGATGTAAATGGCTAACAGAAATTCAGCCGAGCCACGTAAACACAGAGTAACGTATGCCCAGTACTTCTGTATCGATGTTAAATGGGACCTTAAAGTTTACACAGTTCATGGTTGTCTCTCAGCATTACATTTTCCACTGAGCTCTGACCTGTATGCGTATGATCAAAGGTTGTTTGCAGGCTATATTAAGAGCATTTACATCATTTTACCTGCTTTCACACATCCCTTTTTGATATTTTCCCAGAGCTGTTATTTTTCTCTTATTGAAACCGCCACTGTAACTCTAGTGAGGCAGCAACAGGTTCTGTGCTCTGGGTGGAGTCTGGTGGCTCTGACCAAGACAACTACTTCAGTCCCTTTTCACAGACAGCTGCATTGCAGCAACTTAAACCATGAAAACATTATAAATACAGCATACAGTTAAGCTGATAGTGATTTTTGTTGATCCAAATAGATTTTTGCTGCTGATTGTCCATAGCAGTACATTTAGCATCTGTGTTAACAGCATGCTCTGACCCTCTGTTTAGCAGTAACCCAGAAAGAAGTGAGCAGCAAGGTGGAGGGAGTTTTTAGCTCAACTTATTGATTACCTATTTCTGCATAGAAAAAGGAGGAAATTCTCACTGGCTCATAAAGCTGGGGAGCGGGAAGAATGCTGGCAGTAAGACTTCAGATTTTCAAAGCTCATGCTTTGCACTTCAGAATTTGAAAAAATCTCATAACAAATATAAGGGATGGAAAATGGATTTTACCTGCTTATTTGTACCTGCTAAGGACATTCTTCTCTTCCTCCTCATCACTGCCATCCACAGCAGCAGAATCCAGGCTTCACAGAAAGAGATGATAATGTTGTAGGAATAGGGCTAAGAAGTATAATTTTAAAACACGTTGATAAAATGTTAAAAAGCGTCCTTAGTTTGGTGGGGTTTTTTGTAGCATTATCACTACCGCCAAAACAATAGGAAAACAACTGTATTCTGCCTGCTTCTGATCTTTGAGTTGGCTCGTCTCATAAGGAGTAAGACAAATTGTGTCGCCCCTTGTTCTCTATGATTATTTATACTGTTTGAGTACTGTCAAACAGCTTTGTTGTTGAGACCATATTTCTTAGTACTGGGATGAGTAAATAATTTCTTTCGTCAGTTGACGCAACATTTCCTGTTCCTGAAGTACACCAATGAGGCATAACATTATGACCACCTGCCTAACATCCTGTTGGTCCCACTTTTGCTGCCCCTCGCACATCAATGAGCCTTGGCCGCCCACGACCCTGTCACCGGTTCAGCACTGTTCTCTCCTTGGACCCACTTTTGATAGATATTGACCACTGCAGACCAGGAACACCCCACAAGAGTTACAGTTTTGGAGATGTTCTGACCAAGTTGTCTAGCCATCACAATTACACTAACACTTAAACCTTCCCAGTTTTTCTCCTTCTAATGCATCAACTTTTAGGACAAACTGTTCACTCATTGCCTAATATTTCCCACCTACTAACAGGTGCTATGATGAAGAGATATTCAGTGTTACTCACTTCACCTGTCAGTGGCCATGATGTTATGCCTGATCGGTGTATATGTGCTGCTCCGTTTTAGATTACCTGTAAACCATGTGAAAATTTCTGCATTGCAGCCCTGAGACAGGGCATGAAAGAGGTCCTGTTATGCAAATTTATGGCTCCATATTTTTAATCTGGGACTTTATGAAGGTAGTTTGCATCACTCATGGGTCAAAATAGTCCTTATTTACTCTATACTGTCTTCAACATGCTGTTTTGGTTTCCCTCCCATTCCCTTTAAGCCAGTCTTTTTCTGTTTTGTTGCCTCTAGTAAACAAAAGCTTTAAACAGCAGGTGGGTTTGGAGTGGATTGTTTTTGGGTGTTAAATACCCATTTGGGGAACAAAAACAGGACTAAACTTAGTGGCCAGAGAAATGTGACTGATTTGTTGTTGGCATCATCCAAATTAGTTGTTCTATTTGTATCTTTGCATTTTAAGGATAACTTACTCAGTTAAAATAGACATTTTGGCCTCTTTGGCAGACCTCTAGGATATTAATCATACCTCTGCTGCAGAGGCATTTTGTTTTTCTGGTTGTCCGTCCATCCGTTACAAATCTTATCACCACTACAGGAGCTGACTTTTTTGCTGAATCTTTACCAAACTTTGTATGGTTAACATTTATGATGGGTAGAACATCTGATAGGATTTATGAGATTGTGGGGTCAAAGGTCAAGTTCACCAGGGGCACATTTAAGGTGGACGCACACTGGCCAAGTTCTAGGCATTTCATTCATTCATTTAATTGTAGCCCTGACTTTGACTCTCGGTCAGTTGTACAATAGCGATGGTGGGTTGCTAAAATAGACAGTGGCGTGCACAGATCCTCAATATACACATCTCTTCCTCTCTGATTGGTTATAACACAGAGATCCTCTTCCCAGACTCTCAGTGTCTAGGAACAAAACCAATAGATGGAAGATAAACTCACTGCCTGCAGCTGATTAAAGGACAATCAGAGCATCCTGTACTATATTAAGTTAATTCTGTATATTTCTGAGTTTCTCTAGCTCAGTTTAAATCATTGAGAAAACATCCTGTAGGCCACTTCCTGCTTCTTCTCCCTTAACTTCCTGTTTATATAACTTTTTGAGTCCTCAAACAGAACATTGGTCTGTGCTTAAGTGCTACGGTCAGACCTGGTCTGGCTGGTTAGAGCGGTTCTTCTTGTCACTGTGTCTGTTGGCTAACTGAATCAGACAGCCTCTTTGTTTTGGCGTTAGCTCACAATGTAGTATTGTCTGCCTGCCATATCAGAATCTACCTTCATTATATCCTGACTTTTGTGTTTGATGTGGTTCCCTCCCCCTGGCTCAGGTAGACAGTTTAGCAACAGGGTGACAGCCCCTACTTAGTAGCTTGTTTTCCTTTATTTATCCTCCTCCTCTCTATCTTGTTAGTCAAGTTTCTAGCATTAAGGAGAGTAAGGTTTCAAGCCTGTCTTTAAGCCGAGTAATATCATTTTACTGAGACGCATAAAAGCCCTGCAGTGTTCCCTAAATAGACATCCAGCAGATAAACACACTGTGTTAATTTCTTTAATTCAGTAATCCACATGTGATGTTAATTTGATTTGTGTGGTGATAAATAATAGTTAGCATTCATTTAAGGCAGTCACATTTTATCAAGGCTTTTTAAAACAATTTGATCAGTATCTTTCCTTAAATTCTCTCAACGATTAACCAAACACAAATCTTATGAAAGTAAAGTCACGTCCCATCCATCATGAGCACAGGGAATAAATTTTGTATGTAGCTGTGTCCCATTTTCCTCACAATATTCTGTGAGATCACATTGTTGTCTTGCTGCTGTATCTTAATAGCTTTATTTTAAAACAGTGATTGTACCTCCTCGAATTTTTGTATTGATTATAATTTTACAGTTGTAAAATTATTTTAAAAAGTGCTTACTTGGACTCTAATCTATGCCACAGAAGGCCAGTTTTCTGACACTGATGATGAAATCTTGCATTAGAGACTTTGGTTTTGTGTGTTTAGTAGCACTTCTCTATAAGTGCAACTGGGTAATGACTGCCTTCCTGCTTCCCCGTCTTGTAAACATAGCCTGGAAAAGCTAGCTTTGCACTTTCTCTGTTCTGCTGCTGAAAAAAAACATGTTTGGGCTGCTTCTGTGGTCCCTGCTGTTAAAGTCTTAGCAGAAGGAATGTGTCTAAATGGCAAATGCTTTGGGGAACGTGAGAGTATATCAAAGAGGGGTGGAGGGTACATTAGCTTTAAGTATTCACAGATGTTAGTGAAAGTTCATCAGCTCTGTTCTTGTGAGTAGAAAAATATTTTCCTGGAAAGTCTTTAGACACCGGAAGCCTAAGCTGCAATGCTTCCTTCTTACCCTATTTACTTATGTTTGTGATCTTGAGCAGTGCAGCCAGTCTTGGAATAAGAGAAGTCTCACAGAAATCTCAGACACATCACTGCTCCACAGTGCTTCTGTACATGCACATTTGTATTTGCTCCTTCCATCGCTCTCTCCGAGGTGGGGGTCTGCATTGTTGTGAGCATTTGCTGTGGGCTGTGGGGGTTGTTTCCCCTCAGTAATGAAGCGCTGCAGTCATGTGTAGCTTTACCCTCTGTATGGGTCATCAGATGGTATGTTGCCTCTGAAAATAATTGCTGGGTGTGTCTTTGTGGAGCAGCTGCTTTTGTCCAGTAGCACCGTGTCTCCAGTAATCCTGGCAGGCAGGCAGGCATGTGGTGACCTTGGCAAGGCAATGTTGAATTGAAATGTACACCAGCTATTTCGTAATAACTATGGTACTGCCAAGTCACACCCTCTTTCCTTTTTTCACCATTCTGGCTGATTGGCTTGGAGACAGACAGACATAAACACACTGCCCGTTGGCCCCTCCCTTCTTTAAGGGCAGCTGGGTGATAACACAAAAGTCACCCACTGCTGCCAACAAACCTCTCACATACTGGGCTGCATATACAGAATAGAGCCTGTGAGCAAGTGTGTTTTTGTATTAGTTTTGTTTTGTTTTGTTTTTCAGAGGTTTATTTAGATAATAGGTCTTGAAAGTAGCAGAGATTTTCCAGAGGAAAATCAAAAAGAGGGTCAAATGTGTACTAGGGAGAACATTTTATAAAATGAATACTTTTTGCTTTTTTCTTTTGGTTTGACAGAGTAAGCAGTTTAAGAGCACTGCTTGTGAAGTGCTTTTGTTTTTATTATTGCTCACTGGTTGGCTGAAGATTTTCTGTTGTAACATAGTAATGTCTCCCTGTGAGATAAGTAAAGTACTTTTCTATCTCTCTATGTAAATCTCTGTTCATACATGGCACTATAGCGCTGAACACTTAACATTACCCGGTTGAGCTGTATATGTGAAGGCAAATGTCCGAGTCCATCTTACCCTACCCGATCCCTAGTACAAAGTCATGACCAGTTGAGCCTATGTAAGATTGTGAATTTATCAAATAACCACCTGCACTGAGTGTGAGTGGGTGTCAAGTGTGCTGCCTGCTGCTTGTTCTACTCAGATGCCACCCCTTGCCAAAACCAAACAGGGTATTTCCAGTTAGCTCACATGACTAAGGACACCTTAAGACAATGCCCAGATCTGATTCTCCAGACACTGTCTGTACTTCATGTGTGAAAATGGCTATTTTCACACATATAGTGCACTTAACCTATTGGCATCAACAAAAAAAGAAGCTGTTAGTAGGTCTCAACACTGTCCTGCAGTTCTCTATACTTTTTAAGAACGATTTATTTTGGACAATTTAGCCTTCATGTGTCAGAACAGTCCAGAGAGTATGCAGGAAAGTAGGAAGAGAGTGGAGTGACATGCAGGAAATTGTCTGGGGTGGATTCAAACCTCGGCCCCTCTAGGAAGGACTCTAGCTTCTGGTATATGGTTTGCCAGCTCAACCAGTCTGAGCTATAGTGGTGGCCATGCCTCTGTATTTTAACTGCAAAGTTCTAAGCGTTCATACTAGTTATAACTGTCACACTAGTTATTTATTGTTTTGCGTGCTTTAATTATCTGTCTTCGAGAAACATTAAAAATCAGTTTTAATACTTCATATACTTGATGTTCTGTTGAGAAATGCCACAAAGGTGAAAGAATGTTGGTAATAACTAATGCAGGTGAAAAAAAAGATAGATAATACATTCTGTTGTTTTAGCACTTATAACACTCCTGTTACTCTCCCTGTCCACATGGATCAGTAGATTAGATTTCTCTGTGTGTGAACGAACATGCAGCTTTGTGTGCACATGCAACCAAGTGAAATTAACCTTGCTTCTCTCCTCTCTCGTTACAGAGAAACCAGGTCCAGAGCGGAAGCGCATTAAAAAAGAGCCCACCAACACCCGGAAGGCGGGCTTGCCGTTTGGAATGGGGATGCCAGGGATCCGGGCCGGGTACCCCCTCTCTGAGCGGCAGCAGGTGGCCTTGCTCATGCAAATGACAGCTGAGGAGTCCGTCAACAGTCCAGGTGCATGTTTATCATTTAGGCCACGTTTTCTGTGGATGGACAGCCGACAAGGAAAAAAGGATCGGCGGAAGCTTTATTTGTAGACCACATCCATGTGAAAGCAATATAGGTGGCCTGTAGGCAAGGGAGTGAGGCATAGGGTTGATTGTTTTGTTGATACCCTGCCTCTGGACAGAACCAGTTTTTCAATTTCACATTTTAACAGCAACATACAGTCATGCTGTCAGCATTATAAGGTTTTTCTTTGCAACTTTATAAGTTACACATTCATGTAGCTACAGTAGTGGAATATTTTTTATAATATACATTATGCAGTAAATTATAACCCACTCTCCTGCTCCTACTGAATTTGATGTCATCTCACCATCTGAGCCACATGACAAGAGACATCGAAATATAAATGCCTAAAAGCATTTACTTTGATATCCTTTCTGCATTAAAAGTAGAACATTCCCATTTCTGCTAATGTTGTACATTATTTTTGATAGACACAGTAATATGGCTGGAAGTTTATTAGATGCTGTAAACATTTGACACATTTATTAATATATTAATTTCTTTGTTGTGTGCCTGTAGGCATGAACACAGATTAAGAGAGCGTGTTTCAAATATCATTTGGGACAATAGTTGTACAAACTCAATAATGTGAATGTGATTAAGGCTTGGTTTTAATCTTGTAAATGTGATGAAATAAGCTCAAGTAAAATAGGTTTAAAGAATGTGCTGCTGATTGTTAGAGTTTGATTGCCCCCTTCTGGCTGTAAGCAGTTTAAGCACGATGTTATTTATGAAAGATTAGTGAACAAAACAAATAATTGGAGCAAAATCCTTAAAAAGAATAGCGTGACACAAGAGAAATGTCTGTCTCTTACCTACAGACACAACACCAAAGCATCAGTCACAGTCCAGTCTGGGTCAGAAGGGAACGCCAAACTCTGCATCTAAAACCAAAGACAAAGTGAATAAACGGAATGAGAGAGGAGAGACTCGCCTGCACAGAGCAGCAATCCGTGGAGAAGTACGCCGCATCAAGGAGCTCATCAGTGAGGGAGCTGACGTGAATGTAAAAGACTTTGCAGGTAAGGAGGCTCTTTGTTCTTTATTTTATGCATGTAGAAATATATATTCTTTCATCTGTAATTTGCAGTTCTCACATTATTATTCTTTTTTGTGATCAGGTTGGACTGCGTTGCATGAAGCATGCAACAGGGGGTATTATGATGTGGCCAAGCAGCTGCTGGCAGCCGGGGCAGAGGTCAACACCAAGGGTTTGGATGATGATACCCCTCTACATGATGCATCCAACAATGGACACTTCAAGGTAAAATAAAATTCAACAATGACAGCTCACGTCAGTAGCAGCAATAGAAAATCAACACAACATTTCTAAATTCTGAAGGCAGACTATCTGAAAATGAACACACTAATTTTAGGTCGCAGTGGCAGCTATGGTTGGTTTATGATCTGTCAGAAAAAACTTGCAAGATTAAAATTAAAAATATTACTAAATAAGAACCTGTCTAAAAAAGGGTTGGTTGAGATGTGATATCGTTTAAATGGTAGGGTAAATGGTACACGTTTTCAGACAGTCCCAGTCATTCTGTATGTTGGACTGAAAAATGAGTTGAGCTGTCATCGCCAGTGGAGGCTTATTTGAGAGCACACATGTCCAAAGCAGTCAGGGCAGACACTAAACAGTCCACAACCTGCCATTTCTGTAATTCAAAGTCAGTGTGATGTGTGATTACAGCTCACAAATGTGAGAATTTAGGGCAAGTTAGTGGTTCTCATGTGTCCTGCTTCCAGCATACTCACCTAAACCACAGTATTTCCAGTACTGAGAACACATCTGAAGTGGACTACCTCCTGCTGTGTGCTACATCAGAATCAGAATACTTTTTTAAAATTACTCACATTACAGGCACTCTGTTCAGTATATGTAAATATAAATAACAAGATAGCAGTACGGTTAAGAAGTTAAATAACAAAAAACAATATACAGTTGAAATCAGAAGTTTACATACACTGTGTAAAAAGACAAACTTTTTTTTTCTCACTGTCTGAAATTAAATCAGATTAAACTTCTCCTGTTTTAGGTCAGTTAGGATTGCCAAAATTATTTCTGTTTGCTAAATGCTGCAATAATAAAAGAGATAACATTTTAGAGAGATTTTTATTAATTTCTTCAAAGTCAGAAGTTTACATACATTGCCTTAGTATTTGGTAGCATTGCCTTTAAACTGTATGACTTGGGTCAAGCGTTTTGGGTATTCTTCCACAAGCTTCTCACAACAGTTTGCTGGAATTCTGGTCCATTCCTCCTGACAGAACTGGTGTAACTGAGTCAGGTTTGTACCATCTTGCTCACACACGCCTTTTCAGGTCTGCCCACAAATTTTCTATGGGATTGAGATCATGGCTTTGTGATGCCTTTGTTGTCCTTAAGCCATTTTGTGCTTAGGGTCATTGTCCATTTGGAAGAACCATTTGTACTCAAGCTTCAACTTCCTTGCTGATGGCTTGAGATGTTGCTTCAATACTTCCACATAATGTTCTTTGTTCATGATGCCATCTATTTTATGAGTGCACCAGTTCCTCCTGCAGCAAAACAGCCCCACAACATGGTGCTGCCACCCCCGCCTCCTTCCTGAGTGGTATGATGGCTGGACATTCCCATGTTGTTTGTACTTGCGGATAATTGTTTGAACAGGTGAACGTGGCACCTTCAAGCATCTGGAAATTGTACCTAAGGATGAACCAGACTTGTGGAGCTCCACAATTCTCTTCCTGATATCTTTCTCTTGATTTTCCCATAATGTCAAACAAGGAAATAGTGTGTTTGAGTGTGGCCTTAAAATACATGGACAGGTGTGCCTCCAATTAACTCAGATGTTGTCAGTTATCCTATCAGAAGCTTCCAAAGCCATGCAATCATCATCTGGGCTTTCCCACATTGTTTAAAGACATAGTAATCTTTATGTATGTAAACTTCTAATTTCGAAGAAATTAATAAAAATCTCTCTAAAATATTCTCTCTCATTATTGTAGCATTTAGCAAATAGAAATAATTTTGGTAATCCTAACTGACCTAAAACAGGAGAAGTCTAGCCTGATTTAATTTCAGACAGTGAGAAAAGTTTACATACACTGTCTTTTTACACAGTGTATGTAAACTTCTGGTTTCAACTGTGTATATACAAAGAGAAAGAAAAATGGCAGAAAGGAGAATATTAGAATTTTTCTTAACTGGAAAAAAGTGATTTCGGATCCATCATACTTTGTCACCCCTGCACAGCTTTGGCAAGTTACTGAAATTGGTTGGACAGACCCCGTATCACTGAGTCTGCTATCAGTAAAGTGTGGAGGGGTTCTGACCATCCACCAGTTCGAAATGGCTTTGATTTAAATTTAAAAAACACTTCAGTTTCCAATCTTTCATTAATTTGATGCTGTGCTTATTGATATCTCATGCATGTAACCAAACGACATAGTTGAAGTTAAATGGAAGAATAATTTTGTGTCCTTTCTCCTAGTAAGTCTAAACCACTAGAGACATTGCTTATATTACCCTTTAAATTGTAAATTAATAAAATATTTGTATTTTATCCGTTTCAGGTGGTTAAGCTACTTTTACGGTATGGAGGGGACCCACGTCAAAGCAACAGGAGAGGTGAAACACCACTGAAGGTTGCCAGCTCTCAAACTATGTTGAATCTGTTGCTGGGGAAAGGCACTTACACCTCAAGTGAAGAAAGTTCATCAGGTATATAATATTAAATCGGAATTTTTTCACCATCTATTATACAACTCTTTTTTTAAAGTTATTAATGTAAATAGGGCTATAAGTAGTAAATTTAATTGTGCATTGTTTGTGCTTGTTTTTATGTTACACAGAATCTTCTGAGGAGGAAGATGCCCCTTCATTTGCCCCGTCCAGCTCTGTTGATGGCAATAACACAGACTCCGAGTTTGAGAAGGGCCTGAAGTTAAAAGGGAAGACTGCAGACCCTCCTAAATCTGCCATCACGCCTGTCAAAGATGAATACGAATTTGATGAGGATGACGAGGAGGAGCGTGTTCCCCCTGTCGACGATAAACACCTTTTGAAAAAAGACTTCCGTAAGGACTCGGTTAGCAAGACCAACAGCTTCATCTCTATACCCAAGATGGAGGTTAAAACCTATTCCAAAAGCAACTCGCTCACACCAAAGAAAACTGGCAGGCGGATCATCTCTGACAGTAACAGTTCAGACGAGGATGATAGGACGTTGCGCTTCACGCCAGCGCCTACGCCAAGGCAACAAGCCCAGCAAACAAATACTAAGACTAGAGACTCTGGAAGCATGAGCTCTAAGCAACAAAAGGACAAGAATAAAGTTAAAAAGAAGCGAAAGAAGGAGAGTAAAAATAATGTTAGTAAAGAGGTCAGGTTTGGTAAAGTCAATGACAAATTCTGTACGTCTGATTCTGATTGCGGAGATTTGGAGAGTGAGGATGATAAGGGCTCAAATAGCATAAAAGACTCTTCTGCAACAAACCTGAAAGAATCACCTGGCTTTAATGCTTCCTCCTCCTCTTCCCATGGAAACTTGAACTCTCAGAAACAGGCACCATCATTAGCAGAACAGCATCCAAAGCAGTGGAGGACAGATAACTGGAAGACTGTGTCCTCTCCTACGTGGTCAGATGTCAGTTCACTCTCAGATTCAGTCAGAACAAGACTGTCCAGCGAGTCTGACTTCTCCTCTACGGATTCCAGTGTAGAGTCAATAAAACAAGTTAAGAGAAAAGCTCAGGAGAACAAAAAGAAGAATAACAATGTGCACAGTAACACTGTGGAAAAGAAAAACTCTGAGCTCTATAAAAACACAGAGAGCGCAGTCTCCAAAACTGATGTGGATGGCAAAGTGCTGAAAAAGCATAAAGTGAAGCATAAGCACAAAAATAAGGAAAAGGATAAAACTCCTAGTCTAGTGCTTAATCAAGATATGAATGAGAAATTTGTCAAGAGCTACTCTTTTGATTTTGATGATTCAAGGCAGAAGTCCCTAATTGTTGAGTCAGAATCACCAGCTGAGAGCAAAGTCAAATTATCCAAACATGAAAAAGACCATTCAAAAAAGGAGGACAGGCTTTCGAAGACAAAGTCTGAGGATAAGGATTGGTCCTCTGGAAAAGACCTACACAGAACAAAAGAGGAGAAAAACAAGAAAACAAAAGACTCCACTAAGGACAAGACCAATAAAGAGGAGAGGGAAAAGCCTGTAAAATCTGACAAGGAGAGAAATGTCAAAGAGAAGGAGAAACCTAAGGAGGATAAACAAAAGGCTCACAAAGAGGAGAAAAAGAAAAAGTCCAAGGACAAATCGTCCTCAAAAGCAGACAGGAAAAGTGAGCAGAAAGAGGAGAAACATCTAAAGGCGGACAAGGAGAAAAACACCAAGGACGAGAAGGAGAAATGTAAAAAAGACAAGGCACAGAAAGAGGAGTCAGAGTATGAAGGCTATGACGTTAACAACCGTTACCTAAGCATAGATGACACAAAGCTCAGTGCTTCTGATGACCATCATGACAGATGGGGTTCTGAGATGTCATCCGACTCTTCCCTCTATGGAGATGACAGCTGGGATGCTCCTGTCAAAGATTACAAGGAATACAAAGCCAATAATCCTGCTAAACTAACTGTTGAGACTGTTAAGGAGGAGACAAGGAGAAAAGAAAATAAAGTCAAGGACAAGAAATCGGATCACAATGAGAAAAGATCAGAAAAGGAAGCTACTTCTAAGAAAAAAGACAAAGACTCTTCAGAAAAGACCAATGAAAAGAAGAAAGACTGGTCAGAAAAACAAAAATTAAACTCCAGCCACTTGGTGGAGAAAGAAAAGAAACGGAAGGAGTCCACAGATGCAGTCAAGGACAAAAAAGACAAGGATTCTCTGGAGAACGCTCGAGACCGTAAAGACTCATATGAGTTCATGAAAGAGAGAAAGGATATAAAGATCAAACAAGAACCAATAAGAGATGAATATGGTAATGATACTTTCTTCAAAGACATTGATGCTATCAGTAAGTCATGTGATATCAGAGAAAGAAACCACTCTGGAAAGGATAAAGAAAAGAAGGGTGAGGGAATAGAGAAACGAGAAAAGACAAAAGCTGACAAGCACAAAGAGAAAACAAAAGACAGAGGAGCTGATCAGGAGAAGGACAAGAGCGATAAAAGCTCCACAGAAAAAACTGTCAAGGAAGTTGACCGGAGTACCAAAGACAAGAAGGAGGGAGCCAAAGACAAACATAAAGACAAGGATCGAAAGACATCTTCAGAACAGGCAAAGGACAAAAAAGAGAAGGCCTCTCAAGACAAGCATACTGAGAGAGAGAAGGATTTCTTAGAGGTAAAGAAAGAGGAAAGAAAAACAGAGAAAATCCGGGAGAAAACGTGGTACAAGATAGCCGACATTTTCACTGATGAAAGTGATGATGATGAGGACAGCTACAATGGAGGTGTTTTACTTGTGTCTGATTCCATCAGAAAGGATTCACCACCTGATCAGGATGAGATGGATCACTTCCCTTCGGAAAAAATTAGAAAAACTTCTGCAGACAGTAAGCATAACATAGAAAAGGCAAAAGACAAAGAGCACAAAGAAAAGAAGAAGGATAAGGCCACATTTGACACAGGCAAAGAGAGGAAGGGCTCCCTAGAGAAACACAACAAAGACAAGAAAGACCCCGTAGATGTGAAACATAAGGAGAGGAAAGACAGGATGTCAGTGGACTCAAACCAAGAAAAGAAAAATAAGCAGAAGCTGTTGGACAAAAGGGACACAAGTGAGGAAAAAACAAAGAGCAAATATAAAGACAAGCAGGACCATTCCAAGGAAAGAAAGCCCTCAAAGGGAAGCGGGGAGAATGAAAAGTCCCTCTTAGAAAAACTGGAGGAGGAGGCAATGAATGACTACAAAGATGACTCCAATGACAAGAACAGTGAAATCTCTTCTGATAGTTTCACTGGTCATGAGCCAGTCCTTACTAGTTACTATGACTCCATCAGCCTGACTGATATGTCTGAGGATAGGAGAGACTCGTTGTCCATATCTACTCCACAAGACAAGTTCAGAGAGAAAGAGAGGCATCGACACTCATCTTCTTCTTCATCCAAGAAAAGCCATGACAAGGAAAAGGAAAAGGTGAAAAAGGACAAAGGAGACAAACGTGACAAAACAGAGGAGATCAGAGAGTCCTACAGTCGCAGAGAGAGCCTGCCTTTTGAGAAAGAGCCCATGCCTCTAGAGGCAGACCCTTACACGTTCCCATATGGAGGTAAGGGGGACGGTGAAGACGATTTTGATAAAACACTGGAATTCGAAAAAGAGATGTCCAAAAAAGACAAAGGAACTGGTGTCATCAGTGACAGGATGAAAGATAAAAAGAAAAAGGAGAAGCATAAAGAAAAAATGAAAGAAGAGAAGAATAAATATATTGATGGCTTTGGATCATTTAAGCACTCCAAAGAGGATGTGAAGTCAGGGTTGAAAGATAGCCCACAACTCACTGTTCTGAAGGACAGGTCAAAGGAGGACAGTCCTAAATTTGATATGAAAAAAGACAGAAATCGGGATACACTAGACAAAGACAACAGACTGGACCACAGTAAATCTAAGGCTAAGGATGAAAATGAAAAGCTCTCTCACCCCAAAGACACTACACGGAAAGAAAATCGACCACGTGAAAAACTGTTAGTGGATGGTGATTATCAAATGACAAGCTTTGGTCAGATGTTGAGCCTGAAAGATCAGGAGAACGAAGAACGTCTCAAGAGATATAAAGAAAAAATGAAGCAGATGGAGAAGCTAAGACCCAAGTCTGGGGACCCAAAACTGAAAGACAAAACAAAGTCTACTGAAGAAGTACGGAAAAACCGCAATGAGCTATCATCAAAGAAATCCAACAGTCTGGAGTCTGGTCTTAAAGAGAAAAAACTGAAGGATGTGGGTCTCCCAGCTCAAATGATGTCTCCAGGCAGGAAATTCCAGCCTACTGATAGTCAGAACTCAAAGGACTGGCTGACTGGCCACCCAATGAAGGAGAACCTCCCTGCTTCTCCCAGACCAGACCAAAACAGGCCAACTGGTGTTCCCACACCTACACCTGTCATCTCTTGCTCCAGCTTTGAGGAGGTAATGCAGACACCACGTACTCCATCTTGTAGCGCCGAGGATTACCCTGAAATTATGCTGGACGTACTGGACTGTCAGAACTCATCAGCAATGACCATGTCAATGAATGCCTGCTCCCCATCCTTTTTTGAAAGGTATTTTAACACTCACATATACTGAATAGAATTGTTTTGTACTTTTGATCTAATGTTTTGCCTTTCTCCTTGTCTACCAGCAGGTACTCTAACTCCCAGAGTTTTCCAGAGAGCACATGTCCTACTCCTGCGAAGAACCTTCAGCTTCCACTTGTCAGTCGTTCTGCATCTTCTGATGTCCGCAGACCTCTAGAGGAAGAGTTCAAGGCTGAAGCAAACAAGTTTCTTCGACAACAGAATGATCCAGTAGCTGAATTTGATCCAGCATCTTCCTGCCAACCTCTCGAGGACAAATCAGCAACTATGGATAGATTGGAGTGTCTGTCTCCATATTTCTCCCCAATAAGGATGCTGTCGCCTCGGCGGGAGCCATCCCATCCAACACCAGATGTGGCAGCACCAACTCTTGCTGTCACAGAAGGTAATGAACACCTTCCTGAAAGCATATACAACAGTTTCTTGCCCAAGCCGTCAACACCGGTTCACAGGCCAGACCCGCAGGAACCGTGCTTTGACATCGCCGCACCACCAACTCCAGCTCCGGCTGCTTTGCCACCACTGGATATCGATGACATCTCGGAGCCACACCACAGTGAGCCTAATCTGGTTGTCTCAAATCTTCCATCTGTCACAGAAGAACAGGAACAGGAGGATGAGGATGAAGAGGAGGAGGAGGAGGAGGAGGAGGAGGAGGAGGAAGGTGATATTGATGAAAGAGTTGATGGAGAGCACTCGGCAGTGGAAGAGCCAGAACAAGCAAGAGAACCATGTCCGTTTTCCCCTCAAGTTGAAGATCCTTTGAGGAAGAGCTGGCCTACAGAGTCTCCAGACCGGCAGGAAGCAGAAGTCCACCACCTGTCTCCCACTCACACTGCACCCAACCATGGAGAGAACTGTTTTGATCATGGCATGGGTTGGAACAGTGATATGGACATTAAATCTCCCCACAGGACATATGGGGAGATAGAGGCTGCTGTCTCCAAAATAACCAGTCCTTACTCCCATTCTGACAGTGACATGCAGCCCTTGACGGGACATCCCTCGGTCACTTCCCCATATGCTACCTGGAACAGATGGCACAAAGAGGACCCAGAGGACTTTGATGAGCAGAAAAAGGCCGTGACAGATATCCCCTCTCCAGAAAGGCCAGATACCGCTATGGATGAGGACCCCAGCTATTTAAACACCTCTTCTTCCTCCAATAGGCTGGAATCTTTCTTTCCGGACAGCAAGCCAAGCATAGAGGATGGACACCCAGTGGATACAGAGTCAACATGTGTAGAACCAGACAGCAGACAGAGCACACACAACTTCAGTCCTGCCACTGATAGTCACATAGCCCCAGCTGCAGGCCCTGAGCCTGTGGTTCCCTGGGCAGATCCATTCTCGGCTGACGATGACGAACTGGGACCATTCTCTTTGCCTGACCTTCCACTACCAGACAAGTCAGAAGAAGCTGAGTCTCGAGAACCTGAACTAGCTGACCACAACAAGACTGTGCCGCCCCATAGTAGACACACCGTTACAGACAGACAGGATCCAGACATAATGGAGGTAGCCCTACCAAGCCTAGCAAAGACCTCATGCCCTGCTGGAGAGTTAGGTTTAGGGGAATCTGCTAGGCAGGACTTTGTTGTGCCATCACCACATGTACCCTTCCAGCAAGAGTTAGACCCTGAGCCTCAAAGTGTGCCTGTTAACAGCTCTCTGTCTCTTAACCAACAACCAAGCACCATTTTGGAAAGAAAGTTACCTTATGGGGGATCAGATGAGCCAGATCCCAACATGTTGTATTCATCTGTGAAATCAGATGCCAGTCAGCAACATCACATACAGATCCATTCACACTCTGAGTCGTTACATATAACCCTGGATTCATTACCTGCTGTCAAGCCAGAGACTAGACAGGAGGAGATGTCTGAGGCTGTAGCAGAATCTATGTCCTGTAGTCCTCTTCCTCAGCTCCCAGGGGCAGTCACTCTCTCTACTACAGTGGAACCACAAGATACTCAGGACACATCCAAGCAAACACCAGTGACCCTGACTACTGTGTCCACCCCTGTAGATGTCCCCAAGAAGGTGGATGAAATCCCTCAAAGGATGACTCGATATCGCGCCAAGAACAATCCCGCTGCTGCTGTTGTCCCTCCTACCTCCAGCATAATAACCTCGTCTGCCACTGCCTCCCTGGTGACAACCAGTCCGGTGGTGAGCATTAACCCAATTCCTACTAGAACCCCAACACCCACATCAGCCTCTACCTTTACAGTTCAGAAGAAAGAAAGAGACTCTGGGCTTAGTGTCTCCTCTGCTGCATCTAATTCAACCCCTGCGGTGTCTGTACCTACTTCCATGACGACTGCTGCGTCTGTGGTTCTTAGTAAGACGACCAAAGGTCGTCCTCTTCCTGTCGACGAAGAGGAATCTCAAACACAGCATCCACGGAAGCGGAAGTTTCCACGTTCTGCTGGGCAGCAAGTCCAGGTTCAGCTGGTAAACACAGCCATGCAGCAGACCAGGGAAATGATTCAGCAGACTTTAGCTGTAGTAGTCAATGCCATCAAGTTGGATGACATTGAGCCCTACCACAGTGACCGTTCCAACCCATACTTTGAGTATCTTCAGATTAGGAAAAAGATTGAGGAAAAGAGGAAGATTCTGTGCTACATCACGCCTCAGGCCCCTCAGTGTTATGCTGAATATGTGACCTACACCGGCTCCTACCTGCTTGATGGCAAGCCTCTCAGCAAGCTTCACATCCCTGTGGTAAGTTATGGTGAAACTCTGAGTCTGTAACATTTCTTATTTTGATAGGAAAAAATCCTCTTATCCTGCCATAGAAATGTAATAATACTATGTTGTGTTACGCTCATCAGATTGCCCCACCTCCATCGCTATCCGAACCTCTGAAGGAGCTCTTTCGGCAACAGGAGGCAGTGAGGGGGAAGCTCAGGTTGCAGCACAGCATAGAACGGGTAATGTGTGTGTGTGTGTGTGTGTGTGTGTGTGTGTGTGTATATTTACAGCTCTCATTTATCCTTTAGGATTATTCTCTGTCCTACTTTACTCATTCCTCACTCCTTCCCTGCTTTTGTACATTCAGCAATACACATGTGCACCAAATGCTAGGAACACTTCTTTGATGAAAGATCAAAGCATTTCTTAAATTGAAATGCAAGAGAAATCTGTAGTCTCCACTACTTGGTGAAGTCAGAGTGATATGCAACAAATCTATTACATATCTCTATCCTGTTGCTTGGCAGCCATTTCTGTGAAGCCTACAAAGTCATAGTGTTGATCAGCCAATAATCCTGATGTTCCCCCTTCTTATGTAATGTTTTTAATTCTTTGTGTTGTGCTTACTGTTCACAGGAGAAGCTGATTGTTTCATGTGAACAGGAGGTTTTAAGGGTCCACTGCAGGGCAGCCAGGACAATAGCCAATCAGGCTGTGCCGTTCAGTGCCTGCACCATGCTGTTGGACTCTGAAGTATACAATATGCCATCGGAGAGCCAGGTTGGAAATGTTTAAATATGTAAAGTAATTCGTCAAATATTAATCTAGCCAGTACTTAATCTACATTCTAACTTTCTCTGTCTCTGTGTTTTCAGGGCGATGAGAACAAATCTGTGAGAGATCGCTTCAATGCACGTCAGTTTATTTCCTGGATCCAGGACGTGGATGATAAATATGACCGCATGAAGGTAAATGGTAACAGACAGCGTAAATTTTTGTAGGGATACACTGCTTGTTGATTTCTGGGCTGATACAGATGTTTAAAATGATCATTTGGATGATATGATCTTCTTTTAAGTTTATTTGTTCGTTTCCTCTTCTTTTTTAGAGAAACAATGAATAGCTGTTTTCTTTGACTATTTAGGAAGCACAAAACCGATGTGACACAACATCACTAAAGGCAATCTTACTGCCAGTGTCAACCAACAAAACTAATATTACAGATGTATGGGTTCATCCCTAAGTTTTTTAATGAATGCATGAATACCATCATCTGTATATATACCAAGTAGATTCATGTATGGCTTCTTCTCCCCAGACATGTTTGCTGATGCGGCAGCAGCATGAGGCAGCAGCCCTCAACGCAGTGCAAAGGATGGAGTGGCAGTTGAAAGTTCAAGAGCTGGACCCAGCAGGGCACAAATCCCTGTGCGTCAACGAAGTGCCGTCCTTCTACGTGCCAATGGTCGATGTCAACGATGACTTTGTCCTGCTGCCTGCGTGACATACCATTTCCCACAGAGAGAAAACT
>VUQH01043112.1:0-11355 GCA_015106775.1 Etroplus canarensis | reverse complement strand
TTTTTTTTTTTTAAAAAAATTTTTTTAAAATTTTTTTTAAATTAAAAAAAAAAAAAAAAAAAAGGATTACCAGATAAGTAAAAATGTTCACCAGTATGCGAAAATGTGTTTTGTAGTTCTTTTTTGTGAAACATTTAGAGAGTTGGTATTTTTCAAAGGTTTGAAAGCGTGCTGAAAATAAGTAGGACTCAGGCCTTAGAAAAGTGAAATAATGCTGTGTTTCTTCAAAGAAGGTAGTGTTGCCACTGAGCCCCTAACACATAATAATGCAGGTAATAAGGGATTCTGAAATACTGAAGGAACCTCTAGCTGAGGTGAAAAAAGTGAACATTTTTATTCATCATTGAATCAAGCACCACCCTCTCTTGGATATTGTAAATCCAAACATCTCATTTCTCCTCAGCCCAGTCCACTATGTCATTCAAACAGAACTGTGGGCACATTTCCTAACAATCAGAACCAATTCAGAACAGTGATAAATGTTGTGGCTTTAAAATCAGGTCTCTCTAAAGTTGTTAATTCATGGACGGCATTCTCTTGTCAACAACTATGTGAATTCACTACAGTTATGCCACTGCAGCCAAGAATTATACAGATCAATTAAGATTCTGAAATTTTGCGGATCATGTAGTTGAGGATTCCTCCATGGCGGAAATATGCCAGCTCTACGTCGGTGTCAATTCTCATCTGGACTTGGAATTTCTTCCCTGTGTCGAGCTGTGAGGGCAGGAAGGGACCACATCAGATATCACTTCAAACATGTCTACAGCACAGTTTTGCCCCCTAATTTTCTTATGAACGTACCTTGATATCGACGATCATTCTGGGTGTGAGCTGCTCGGGGATGACAACAGTGTAGCGCTCTCGGCCTGTGAGACCCAGACTGTCAGCGTTGTCTCCTGGTAAATATTCCAGAGGAATCACTCCCATCCCGACCAGGTTACTGCGGTGGATCCGCTCATAGCTCTCTGCTAGAATGGCTTTAATACCCTGGAAACAAACAAAACCAAAAAATGAAAACCTGCAAACAACTATGCAAGAAAAAAAAAAAGAACAAAATTCATGTTTCAGCTCACCAGGAGAAAGGGGCCCTTTGCTGCCCAGTCCCTGGAGCTCCCTGAGCCATACTCCTTCCCTGCTAGAACCATCAGAGGAACACCAGACTGCTGGTACCTCTCTGCAGCATCAAACACATCCAGCTGGAAGCAAAAAAAACAACAGAGTTACGTACAACACGTCCACTTGATGCCGTCCAATGAATCATAGTGTGATAACCAAGATTTGGTCGCAATGCTAGCACAGGCTTATGTTAGTTTGTGTTCTGTGCTTTGTCCTCATTAGGGACAGGTACCTGTGTGACCTGGGGCCCTTTCTCCATACTTCAGCAACCCGAGCCTAAAGTAGCGTCACAAAAGGCTGGTTCAGGGTCACCAGATCCAGCCCTAATTATAACCTTTACCCAAAAGGAAAGTCTGAACTCTAATCCTATAAGCAAAGAGGATGTCGGTTTGCTGAATCGGAGCTGGTTTTACAGGAGAGAGGTCTGATAGCTAGAGACCCTGCCTCCCATTCTACTTTTGGATATTCTAGGAACTACAACTAAGCCTGCACTATGTGAGCAAAATGCTCTATTGGGACCCTTGAAGGTAGAGTTAGGCCCTTCTGTTTTGAAACAATGACACAATCTTTTCCATTTTGTCTCTGTACACAACAACCAGGAATTACAGTCATTTTTATATATAGCCCTCAATATTTTTTAATAAACTTACAGATAAAAGTTTTTATTTGATAATAATAAATGAAGTGACTTCCAGACTGGCTTTAGATCTGGCTACAGTACTATTATTGCAGCTATGCTTGTTTAAAATGACCTGATTAATGCACTGGATAAAAAAACAGAATTGTGCTGCCTTATTTGTGGATGTTTCCAAAGCATTTGATTCAGGTGATCACAATCTGCTTTTGAACAAACTAAATGATGCTGGTTTTAGTCCTCAGGGGTAAGGACAATCAGAGTAAAATACATCTTTATGCTGATGACATTATACACAAGCTCTCTCTATAACAGGGGCAACTGGAGAACTCCAGTCTGCATTCCACTCACTAAAAGCTACTCTTCAGCACTAACAATTGGTTTTGAATGGCCAGAAAACCAAATTTATGTTCTCCTCCAAAGAGCGTTGGAAACCCATCAAAAGAATGACTTCGTGTAAATATTTGGGTATTTGGTTTGAAGAAAACCTTTCATTTAATGTTCATTTTCCAAACCTGGTGAAAAAAATTAGCATGAGGCTTGCTTTTTATTTTAGAAATAAATCCTGTTTTACATTTAGGGCTAAGAAAAAACTTGCAGAAGCTACATTTCTCTCCGTGGTTCATTATGGTGATATTCCATACATGCATACAGCCTCATCTCCTCTGTGTAGTCTTGACTCAGCATACCATGCTTCATTACGTTTTTAAGTATTCTATGGCTATTTTAAACCTATTTGATGCATTTTTATTTTAAGTTGTATTCTGTTCTCCGTTTTGTATTCCTGTGATTCATCTGCTGCTTTTGTCTTGGACAGGGCACCCTTGTAAAAAAAAATATATATATATATTCTCAATGGGACTCCCCAGGTAAAATAAAGTTTAAATAAAAATACCTAAAAAATTTCAGAGGCTCAAAAGTAGTGGGAATAACTGACATAAATATGAAACATTTTGACTGGTAGTGTAAGGTTGAAAAAGTAAGTTGTGTTACAAAAGAAGCAGCTTCAGGAACATGTTGAAACGAATGAGGACAACTGGCAACAGGCCGTCATGTGATCGGGTATAAAACAAGCACCTTAGAGACACAGTGTCTCTCAGAAGTAAAGAGGTTCAGCAATCTGCCACAAACCGTGCTTACAAATTGTGAGGCAATTTTAGAAATATGTTCCTCAATGTAAAAATGGAAAGACGTTGAATTTTGCATCATCTCCAGTACGTGATATCATCAAAAGAATCAGAGGATCTGGAGATCCAAAAACCAATACTGGATGCTTGTGATCTTTGAGCCTTCAGACAGTCCTGCATTGCAAACAGGCAGAATTCTGTCATGGAAATCAGTGCATGGGCTCAGGAAAGCTTTCAGAAATGGGGGTCTATGAACACAGTAACACTAAACAGTTAATGCAATTCTTATGTGAAAGTATTAGCTAATTTGTAATAAAATAAAACCTAAATCTGTTCAAAAATGATATATAACTGAATGTGAAATTTTAACAGAAAATCTTGAACTGCTGGTTTCACTGTTTGAGACATCTGAGGACATTACCTCTGTCTCAGAATATTTTTCATATCTGAGTGAATTTCAATTCAGTCTTTTTGTTTCCAGAGTTGCAAAATAGTAGATTTTCACACTGTGACCCACAAAACGATTTTGCCGTGCTGTTAAAAAATCATTGACAGGTTTAATCTGGTACAGAGGAGGCGTTGCCTCTGCTTGCTGTAAATGAGTGTTATTCGCTCAGTTTGTCAATAATTGAATACAGAAGTAGAAAGGCATTGTAGTCTGACCATTTCTCCTGTCGGCAGGTGGATGGTTTGCGGCGCCTGCTTGTTGAGGAACTTGTTAAAAAGACGGATGTTAGCAAACGTTCCTCTTGCCATGACAGCGTCATTACCTCGACGAGAACCGTATGAATTGAAATCTCGAGGAGTCAAACTGCCAAAACACCAACAGAGCAGAAACAGAAAGTGCTTTAGTGGTTTAGATACACGCACAGTCAGATTACATTAACGCTAACCCCCTAACCTCAAACTGTAGTATAAGGATTATGATAAACTTGAAAACATTTTCTGTTCCCTGGGTTAAAATGAGCTATTATTATTAGAGCTTACTGAAGTCAGTGTTTCAAACCAGGATGTACTGAAGCGAGTTTACAACTGTGTTTAATTGCACTCATGTTTTTAGTACCAATAATAAAAACCTCAAGTAAGTCATTAAAAATTGAAAAGACATACCCTACATAAAGTTGAGCTAACTTACCCTCTGTTGGTCAGGTAGCGTGCAGCAGGGCTGTTCCTGGCAATATTACCTGCAGGTGAAATGTGGTCTGTTGTGACTGAGTCTCCCAAGTTCAGCAGCACGTAGGCATCCTTTATAGAGGCAGGAGGCTGCAGCTTCATGGTCTAATGTACAAGGTAGTACGAGACACAGTCAAGCAAACATAGTAATACCACTGTCTGCCGCTCAAACTACAGTCAAAATAGACGGAAAACCAAAAAAAAAAAAAACCAGGAGGTATCAGCAAACTTGGAGGAAAAAAAAAAAACAGTAATTCAGGGCTGCAAATATATTTTGCCTTGCCAGGAGGTGGTCGAGCAATCGCTGCGTGACTGGGGGCTTCAATTTCCTCGATTTTCATCACAGAGATCTCTAGAGTGTGATCAGGGGCTTCTTTTACTTTGTCTCCGAACCCCTCAACCTGTCACTCATTTCTAATTCTGTCCGTTCTGCCAACTCTGGACGAAAATCTCAGCAGCTTCACTTCTGCCACGTCCAGCTCTGTCTCCTGTCTTTCTGTCAGTGCCAGAGCTCCAACAGGTCTGTCCACAACATGGCAACGCTGTAGTCACCAGATCAACATCCAGAAAACCATCTTTAAATAAATGTGCTCCTGGCCGAGGCCTCATGGAGTGTCAGAATTGTCTTCTTGTGTGGTGAGTGTCCAAAAATTAATAATTTCAAGATGCTTTATATTGCAAGGTAAAACCTACTCTAGTAAGGCCAAATGTTATGGGAGGGTTCCAAGTAAATCTACGCTTCCACTACACAAAAATAAGTCCAATTAATATGAAACTGGTGAATTTTCAAATTGCAACCTGATGTAAAACCCCGCCAGCTGACTCACGTTTAAGCTTCAATTTGTCTTCAGGTTTAAAAATGAAAACATCTGTGTCATGTCTTTGTGGAGGTACACAACTGTTTGTCAAAACTTTTCATATTCATTTCCACATTGGTGCTGCTGCGACAGCTGTGTGAGCTTTTGAAGGTATAGTTATAAATTTATTTACCAGACCATCAAAGAATGGTGGTGACTTGATGTAGGTTGATTTAGGATCCCACGTGTACAGCTTGTTAGAGGGAGCAACCAGAGAGTTCCAGCGTTCATTCACTTTCTGCAGTGAAAAAAAAAACAAAAACAGAAAGATCCAGAGAGAGAACTGTCAATGAGCCCTCTATTGTATATCAGTCGTGCTTTTCTTTCTCGACACACACAAGTTTATACTACCTCAATCTTCTCATAGACTTCTTTGAACATTGATGGAATGACAAACATTCTCTCTACTGCCTGGATCTCCTCCCGAGTAGGCCAAATATCCCTCAGGAAAATCTCTTTGCCCTCTGAATTAATGGCTACAATAAAAAGTGAAAGAAGACAGCATTTAAACACTTGCTGTTTACTGTATTTTAACCAATGTGAAACCATAAAAGCCTATACTATACACAAAAGCTGCAATTTATATCTAAATACCACAGTTTGCGTGATGATGTCACAAACAACAACAAAGAAGATTCCTGTGGGCAAAGATGAATTTATGCTGAAGGTGAATCTTTATTTACCCTGTCACTTAAAACCCCTGATAGCTAAAATTAACTTTGGCTGCTTCTCTCCAAGGGGTTACCAGAGCAGATTAATCCGCATTGGTAATTTGGCAGAGATTTTACACTGGATGCCCTTCCTGACACAACTCTCCATGGTGACATGGACCACGGACCTACTGCTTGTAAGGCGGATGTGTGAACCACTACACTATGGGGACACTAAAACCCCCTGATATCTGTAAGCCAAAATAACAAGAATCTCACAGATTGGTTCCTACCAAACTAAAAAGATCTGACCCTTTGAAGCTACAATTACCTCATCCTGTTTTGAGTAAATATACCCAAAATTCTGTGAGCTTTCTGAAGTGATCAACACACATATTGATGGAAAATAAACACAACTGTAACTAGCATGATCACTGCCTGCGGTGCTGCTAATCACGACTGGCCAGCCACAAGCAGCTGCTAGTGTTTAAAGTAGCCTGTAGCCTTTAACCTGTAATAGAGATGAGAAGACTAAAGAGGTCTGGTTGCGTCAATGTTTTCTGTCTAAGAATTTTATTTTTTTATTTTTCATTTTGTAGGGATGCAACAAAAGAGTTTATTATGAAAGGACAATTCATTGTTAAGTCTGAATGGGGAATGTGAGGGCACACACACACACACACACACACACACACACACACTCTTATGAGGCAGGGTTTAACTGGTGGTGATTGGTTGAGACTAAAGGTGGTGTTTATGTAATATGGATTACTTCTGACATGCCCGTGATATAAAAATATTGTTTTTTTATTTTTAAAGAAAATCATCAAATTATATTGGACAAAAGACTACCATGTCATGTGACATTAGTTATGTTATGTTAGATTATGTTCTATTATATTACATTAAACTTACATGCTCAGAAATATTAGCGTTTCAAACTTTTCATTATTTTTTGATGACATTTCTATATGGATTAAAATACTTTTTTTGAGTTCAGTTTAATTTCAGCAGAATAGTTTCAAGAGTGTTTTTTTTTTTCCAGAATCAGAATCTTTTATCAATTCCAAGGGGAAAATTGCTTAATTTACTTGTCCAGGTCATTGTTAAGAAGTCCAGAATAAGTATTAGAATAAAAATACTGGACTTAAGGTCAGGTAGCCATTCAACCTTAATAAACGTATGCACCAGTGCCTCCTTGTGTTGTTTTTGTTGATAAATATAAACAGACTAACAAAGACAAATGTTGAAGATATTTCCTGCATATTCAGTTTAGTTAGTTTTAAAGTACACAATATAACCCTAACCCTTTCAACTCATGTTGTATATTTCACACCTACATTTCATATTTATATTTCATAATTATACTTTGTATTTATATTTTCTATCTTGTATTTGTATCTGACTTCTGTACATATTGTGTTTTTATCCTGCATATATCAAACCTTTTTTTTTTACATACATCTCCATTCTATTTTTTTTTCGCTGCTAACACAGAGAGCTGCTAAACAATTTTTCATTGTACTCTGTCAATGACAATAAATCTATTCTATTCTATAATTTCAGTTTTTCTTTTTTCCAAAGTCTATTTTTACATTTTTATTTCAGTTAACTTAATGCTTTTCATATTTAGTATTCTACAACTGCACTGTAATCTGTCAAAAACCATTCACCATACACTAAAGTTAAATATCAGAATCAGAATACTTTATTAATCCCAGGGGTAAACTGCATAAAGTAGTCTGCTCTATAAATAGAATTTCTGTTCTGTGTTTTCAGCTACACTGATAAGAAAAATGGTCACTCAATGAGACAACAGTATGCCTCTGACTTCTTTCACATAGTGTGCGTGGGGGGGTTCACTGGGGGGCCTGGTTGTCCCTGGTTGCGGGCAGGTCCCCTACACTCAGTCTGGCTCTCCGGAGCTAACACCCCCTGGCATGTGGCTTTGCTTTGAATATGCAGCCCCGGGTCTTTTAAAGCGGGCTATGGGGTGCTTAATTTTGCTGGGTCACCTCCTGCTGGCCACTCAGGTCTGTATGGTATAGTCGCAGTTTTCTATATTTGTGAATATTAGCAACTACATTCTGTGACAGGCAAACACACACCTAAACTCACCTAAGCTATTTTCTGTCATTCTGTCCTTGTCATTTGCTGCAAATGTTTTTTTGTGTTTCGCCTTGGCTGTCTTAATACTAACACCCACATCTTTTTTTTCTCTCATTTCTCCCTTCCTTTTCTGTCCCTACTCCCTGAGAAGTCCAACATCCTTACATCATTTAACAATAATTTTTTTTCAGAAATCATACAATAGCAAAGCAAATCTGTTTGGCACAAACAGACATCAAGCTGCACACCTAGATGCTGACCAGGACAGGTTAAAAAAGAAAAATAATAAGTGTGAAAATACGGTGATCAGTAGGTAAAAATATTTTGAAGGAATTCATAATGAATGCACAGCAGTAAACACCACTACTCACCAATGGGTTCCTTTTCAAAGTCTATCCTCACTGTGCCAGCTATAGCATAAGCAATGACGAGTGGTGGCGAAGCCAGGTAGTTGGCTCTGGTGTTGGGGTGCACACGTCCTTCAAAGTTTCTGTTCCCTGACAGGACGCCTGCAGCAATCAGATCTCCCTGAAGGACAAATCAATGTACATACCTCAAGCAGCAGGTGCACAAAATAAAATGCTTCAGGAACTTGTGCATTAATTGCGGTAACAAAATATGAAGCCACTTCAGATCAACAACATGTACAGTGCATGTAAACAAGCGTGCAAAAAAAAAAAAAGACATCATTACTATAATCTGAGCAAACAGCTTCCAAAATAAGTGGTTGGTACCTGGGTTATGGCCTCTACCACTGGCTCTGGGAGTGGCCCACTGTTGCCTATACACGTCATGCAGCCATAGCCAACAACCTCAAAGCTAGCAGGAGACATAAAATGATTATTCACATGGCTGCACATACAGTGTTGCTGTAATGAAATTGTTGCTCATGTTCGATTTCTGCTAGTGAGGTAGCTGCACTTTGAGTTCCTCAAGCTTAAATTAAAAAATATAAGTTC
This sequence comes from Etroplus canarensis, assembly GCA_015106775.1. NCBI lineage: Eukaryota > Metazoa > Chordata > Actinopteri > Cichliformes > Cichlidae > Etroplus > Etroplus canarensis. The sequence goes on along the minus strand of VUQH01043112.1, from coordinate 2,727 downwards.
TGTGTGCTGAACTTCTAAAGAGACATCAATGAGTCACTTCATATTAATGCACACTACTCATAAAATAAAGTTAACCTTTAGAAAATGACAAATCATGACGGACCAGCGTTTAAAATACCTCAACGCTTGTGTCCAGCTCATAAAAAGTAGCTATTACACTGTGTTGACCACAATGTTTATATAAAAATCATGAACTCTTTTCAAATATAATCAGTTCTATATTAGAAATTTTCACTGATTCAACTTCGGTGATCGTTTGGTGGTCAAATAAAGGGTGTAATACCAAGAATAGCCCAGCTGAGGTCCCCATTCTGTATTAAAATAATGAAGCATTTTCAGCACATTTCTTTCTTGCTGTCCTCAGCAGTTTTCATTACAACTAAATAAAATACAACTAACACATGTTTGACCCAAATGGGGACTAAGTAAATTGTTTTGGCATCTGATGTTCATTTATATTCAAATTTTTTTGCTCAAAAAAATGTGTTTTAGTTTAAGGTAAATGGACTTGTATATAGCGCTTTTCTTCTCTAACTGAGCACTCAAAGCACTTTTTACTACAAGCCTCATTCACACAGCGCTTTATTCTGAGCCTTAAGCGCATTTTACCTATCTCACACGCATTCACACTCCGATGAATGCATCAGGAGCAATTTGGGGTTCAATGTCTTGCCCAAGGACACTTCGACATGTAGACTGGAGAAGTCAGGGATCGAACCGCCAACCTTCGTGTTGAAAGGCGACCCGCTCTACCTCCTGAGCCACAGCCGCCACCAAGGGCCAGCAAATTACATTGCTGAATTCCAGGCAGGACACTGCTACGTAGTCAGGTAACATGAACAGCCTATCCAGCATAAATGTTCTTCTGGAAAAAGCTGAAGAAGGCGAAGTGAAGATTACTAAGTGTTTTTCCAAGGTCCGCTTAATTCCAACCTCATAGTTTGAAGAACAGGTCAAAATCGAGGCAGTTTCAAAGTCGTGCTTCACAGGTCTCTGTGGCATGGCAACAGTAACACCAACTAGCTAGTATGTTGCCTTTGCTTAAAATCGTAGCAATGAAAAGTGACAATGTGACAACACAAACTAGGAGATGGGTTGCCTGCCTGCTAAGGACCGAAGCATTTTCTACATCACCAAATAGTTCGCTTTTATTTTAACTGTACTTTCTGTTGAAATAGACTCTAGGCAGAAGAGCATTTCTGAACGCACAACCCATGAAACCTTGACGCAAATGGGCTACAGCAGAAGACCAGACCAGATACAATCTGGCTACAATTTGCACTGGCTCACAATAAAATACTGAAAAACACTGCTTGGTGTCAAGAGTCCCAATTTCTGCTACAACAGTCAGATGGGTTGTGTTGGTGGTATAATGGTCTGGGGGATATTTTCTTGGCACACATTAGGATCCTTAGCACATGGTGAGTGATGGTGAGTGTATATTCTACAACAGACCTTTGTAAAAAGTCCAATGTTTGAAATGTAACCAAAGTAGCTGTAACTATACTGCAGTTGCTGCAATTAAACACTAAAATATGTGATCATCCATCATTTTAGATTTTATCTGATATTAGATTATTGTATATTCATAACTGGCCCCCGTCTTCAGGTCATAAAAGCCACCCTCAGGCAACACGAACTGATTATCTGTGATCGAGAGGCAATTTAGATGGAGCGCTGTCAGTTGCTTCCACTGTTAACTGATCATTATACAGAGCTAAATATAGAAGACAGTCTGATACATTTCAGCAAACAGCACCCCTATCTGCTGCACACAACCAAAGCCTGCTCAAAACATGACTGGTCACTGGCATTCAAACAACAGGTGGAAACTGGACCAAAAATCCTGTGTCTTGCCTGTAGGTTGTGCTTATCATTTGGTTTATTTACATCGTTTGAAAAAGTAAGTTTTCACAGCTTGGAGGTGTAAAGTACTCAAAAAAATGATGATATGGTCAAAATACTCATTTGCCTAATTGTGCATGCAGTGTACTTGAACTTACTGATGCTAAAGATGATTCTACAAGGTACTAATCATGGGGTTTACTTAGTTTTTCACATCACTGCAGAGTCTTGTGAAAACTTTTTTCTTCATCACTGTAGTTTAGCTTATTTTATAATTATCAGCTGCTGCCAACATGTTCATAGTTTGTCTCAGCTTTTTTTTGGCTGCCTCTTCTTGTCTCATTTATAGGCAACTAATTTTTCCATTCAGTTTTATTCAATTACAGGTTACGTAGAATTACTGACCACAACAACACACGAAATGCCTCGTCTATACATTTCTTGTTCAGAAATAGATTTGCTTTTCCAATACTATCCTATCTTCAGTTACAGGTAATGCTTTACTAATCAAAACCTACCATGAGTGATTCCTCATAAGATTAAAGCAGTGATGATAATACTTGATTGGCTTCAACATTACTGTTTAGTTTTTATTTGCTGATGAAAAATGTTTTTTCTCATCTTGAAATATCACTTTATATTTCATTCTAGTCTTTACTTTAGTCGAGGCAGATGGCTGCCCCTCCCTGAGCCTGGTTCTGCCAGAGGTTTCTTCCTGTTAAAAGGGAGTTTTTCCTTCCCACTGTTGCCAAGTGCTTGCTCATAGGGGGGTCATTGGATTGTTGGGGTTTTCGTTTTAACACTGTTTTATCTTTACCCTACAGTGTGAAGCGCCTCGAGGCGACTTTTGTTGTGAATTGCCGCTATATAAATAAAACTGAA
>VUQH01043111.1:35826-50907 GCA_015106775.1 Etroplus canarensis | reverse complement strand
GAAAAGTGGTGGGGGGGGGGGGGGGGGGGGGGGGGTTGTGCCATGGCCCAGTATAAGATAAAAAAGAGATTATTTTTAAACATGACTTATGCAAAGCTACTCTACTATAGTCCAAGAATAAAAATATTGAGCTTTAAATGATCATAATAGGTTAGGTATAATAGTATCAAATAACATGTAGATCCAGGTCAGTTTTTAAAGAACAGCAAAAGGTAAACAGGAATGAGCTGGTTTAAAGGGTCATTTCACTCAAATTGCAAATCATACAAACAGCCAGTAAACTATGTGAACAGTTTTTATTTGAGCCTGTAATGGTACCTTTGCCCAACAGTTGAGATGATTGCAGATTTTACTAGACATATCTCAGAATTGGTGGACTAATAGACTGATTAAAAGAATCCCCCCTTACCCCTTCAGCCAGGTAAAAACCTATTTTCAGTTACAGAGTGGTACTCTCTTTGATTTGTGAAGCAAAGGTCCTTCTGCATGCACATGTTGTAAGGGATGTAAGGCAACATCAACATCATCACCACCACCAGTGCAGCCATCATGCACGCTGCTTGATTCCTGTCAGTATTTTTATAGTTACTAAAACTTGTCCAAATGTACTGTAGCAGTGAATCCCTTTCAGATTGGTCAAGACTAAACAGTTTTAAAACACGCAAGCAAGCTTTAAGGGCAAAACTTTGCACTTATGTGTTGATTTAATCATGCAAATGTTTTTGTTGGAAAGACAGAAAATGTACTCTTTACTTTTGTGCAGGTTCTCAAATGTTTAACTTTCTCATCTGTCTGTTTCTGTTGATTGCCTTTGTAAGATAATGCTAAGATGATACTATAAAATAAACCTCAATAGTAGTAATTTAAGTTACTGCAAGGACACACCATGTGCATACCTGCTTCTTGAGGCACTGTGAAAATCATCATTCAGGACTTTGGGCACACCATTGATAATATGTGAAAAACCTCGATTTGCTTCAGTAAATGCTTTAACTGCTAGCTGAATACATTTGTACATTTGATAACCTGATACCAGTAATGGTAAGTCTTTTCATAGGTCATTGGCTTCATTGTATTTTTAAGTGTTTACATCATTACTGAAGATATTTTGTGATACCAGGATTTGTGTGTATGAGTTGCCAGAAGGACAATAAATGTACAATTTCCTGTTCCGTTTTTGGTTTTGACTAATAAATAAGATATGAGCTTTTAGGAACATGTTGTGGATGCAAACTCTTAGTTCAGGATGACCTCTAGATGGCAGTGTTTAATAAAGTTTAACCAGAAGAACAGTTTATTGTTTAGTACGAACTCTCTCTCTCTCTCTCTCTCTCTCTCTCTCTCTCTCTCTCTCTACATATATATATATATATATATATATATATATATATATGAGACATATATGACTTATGGCCGGACTTTTTTTAATATATATACCAGGTAGATTAAATCAAATGTCCCCGTAGTGTACTGGTTTACACATTTGCCTTACAAGCGAAAGGTCCTTGATTTAGTGCCAGGTGGTGACACAAGCCCCTCTCACTATGAAAGATTGTGTTAGGGCATCCAGCGTAAAACCTCTACTAGATTATTTGCGGATTAATCCGCTGTGACGACCCCATGGATGAAATACAAGGGAGCAGCCGAAGATACATTTACCAGATACATTAAATCAACAGATATATCCAAATTAAGATTATTTGTGTCTGTAAAAACTGTTATGTCCTGTTATGTCATTTTTTATATTCTGATTAAAAAGTTGGTCCTTTGAGACTATCTGTCAGTCTCTTTTAAAATGTTATTTTAAAAATATTTAAGGATGTTCTATATGGACAAAAGTATTGGGCACCTATACATTACACCTAGAGATGTTTTTATGGTATCCCATTCTGAATCCATAGGCATTAATATGCACTTGTTCCTCTTTTGAAGCTATAGCAACTTCTGCTTTTCTGGGAAGGCTTTCTTCAAGATTTTGGAGTGTGCCTGTGGGAAGTTTTTTCCCCATTCATTCAGAAGTGCATTTGTGAGGTCAGACACTAATGTTGGAGTAGAGGATTTGGCTCCCAATCTCCATTCTAGTTCATCCCAAAGGTGTTCAGTGGGGCTAACGTCAGGGCTCTGTGCAAGCCGGTCACATTCTTCCACACCAAACTCATCCAACCATGCTTTTATGGACCTCACTTGCTTGGTTTCTAAACATTTCCACTTTGCAACAATACCACTTAGAGGTGATTCTGGGATATCTGGGAGGGAAGCAATTGCACAAACTGACCTGTTGCAACTGTCGGTACCACAATTCAGTGAGCTCTTTGGAATGACCCATTCTTTCTTGCATGAGTATAGTCTTCTTTGTGCATGAGTATAGTCAAAGGTAGAACAGAAAAGAGCCTTCCCAAACTGTCCCCAAGCATAGAGTCATTCAAAATGTCTTTGTAAACTGAAACATTAAGATTTCCCTCTACTGGAACTAAGGGGCCCAGGCCAACCCCAGAATTACAATCTCATAGCATAATCCATCCTCCATCAAACTTTACAGTTGACAAATTGCAGTCAAGCAGATCACATTCTTCTGGAACTCACCAAATCCAGAGTCATCCACCAGGATACCAGACAGATAATTGTGTTTTGTCACTCCACAGAATGTGCTTCCACTATTCCAGAGTCCAGTGGCCGCATGCTTTATGCCACTCCATCCAATGCTTAGCATTGTGCTTGTTAATGTAAGGCTTCCATGCACCTCCTTGGCTATAGAAGCTCATGCCACGAAGCTTTCAGTTTTTGCTGATATTAATGCCAGAGGAAGTTTGCAATTACTTTGTCAGCAGAAGGTTGGCTACTTTTATGCACTATTTGCCTCAGCAATCAGTGACCCTACTCTGTAACTTTATGTGGTCTGGCTTTCATGGCTGAGTTGCTGCACTTTCCAAATAGTTCCACTTTGCGATAATACCAGTTAAAGTTGAATGTTGAGGAAAGAAATTGCACGAACTGACTTGTTGCAGTGGTGTCATTCTATTACAGTAATGCACTCAAATTCAGTGAACTCTTTAGAACAACCCATTCTTTCACAAATATTTGTGAAGGAGACTGCATGGCTAGGGGTTGGTTTAATATAACTGTGGCAGAGACTGAATGAAACACTTTAAATCAGTGATTAAGAGGTGTGGCCCAATACTTTTGCCCATGTAGTGTATGACAAATAGAGTAATGTGAGACTTTCTAAGTTGGAAATACAACTGGCATGAGGTTCTGCATATTATTTTTAGTATTAAAATGAGAACTGTTTATGTTTAGTGTTGCAGTCATGGTTAGTCTTTTAATTGAACAGTTTCTTTGTCCATCTCTACCAAACATCTTTCTCACTCTATTGTAAATTAGTTGTAAATTATCATCATGATTTATTAATTATTTGGTTAGGTTATTATTAACCAGCATGTGTCACATATAACATGGTCATGTTGCTCAATTTGTCTTACCAACTGTCCAAAACACAAAGCTTTGCAGTTTACTGGCACAAAAAACTGAGAAAACAGACATCTACACTTTAAGTTGGAACCAGTGAAGCATGACTATTAAATAAACATCAAAATAGTTTTAAAAACTGCTTTATGTCAATATACTAATTGGTTAAAACCGTTACAGTGTATTTTCACTGGTGTAAAGACCTGAATTGGAAGATGAATGAATAAATAAAGCCAGAAGTTATTGAACTGTGTAGTATCATATGCCACCAGGAGAGGATGCTCTTTATTTCTGTTTGACTGTATCACCAGTCTAAGTCATCTACATCTAAATGAGACTGAGTTTTATGTGTTTTTCAAAGTAACACACAGTATCAAAAAAGTCATCTTATCCACAGAAAAATGTATTATATATAAGTTATATATAAAATGTATCATATATATGTATATTTACAGTGATAAAATAGTATATGCTGGTAATGTTTAGTTTGCAGGGCTTTAAAATGATACTTCCCCCTTTTTACTTCCACTTTTCCATCATCAAATCAACTGTTAATACAAGCCAGCAGGCAGGTCATGTTTTTGAGTGTAAGCTGGCTTCAGCAGGACACAGACTGATACAGTACTCCTGCATAATATTTAAAAAACAAAGCAGATTTTTCCTATTCATGGCTTTCAATCCACTTATTGTGGTTTCACCCCACTTGCTACTATATGCAACAATACAGATGGTGCACTTACAGAGCACTTTCGCCTGGCTAATTTTGCAATGTGGACGCTCTGTAGGAGAAACTCATTATACTGTGTGTATGTGTGTGTGTCTGTTTGTGTGTGTGTGTGTGTGTGTGTGTGTGTGTGTGTGTGTAGGTGTGTAGGTGTGTGTGTCTGTGTCTGTCTGTGTGCATGCATGATATCTATTTTCTTTGAAATCTCTCTCTCTCTCCACTAACATGCTATCCATTACTAAACAATGTGTGGTATACAGTAGGTAAGTATTCAGATGGAAGGACTGCCATTTAAAACCCATAACTGAATTTTTTTCTGATGAAAACTATTTGCTAATACACCAAGAAAGACAAAAATAGGCACAGAAAAAAATATGCTATAATACTTTACTACAGAATTACAGAGCTAAGAAAATATAAGATATGTTTTAGGGGAGATGTGCAGTGTCATAGTGACAGCATTGACAGTTTTAAAATGTAAAGAACAGGGGATTCAAATAAATCCAGTAAAGTGAAAACAATGTGAGCCTTTGTATGATACAGCACAATTTATGCAAAGCCTTTTTGTTCACCTTCAAAGTGCTCTATCAGCAGCCTGAAACATCGTTACTTTTGTCTACATTTTGTCTCTCCTCATCTGCCAGTACTCAGCACTCAGAATGCATGCAGAAGGAGTGTTGGAAACACAAATGTTAAAGCAATTAGTGACATTTTAGATCTTAAAAGTATTTGATGCAGTTGGGGTCACAGCTTATTGTAGATTTCATTTTATGTGTTGCCATGCTGAAATAAACTGCCAGATTGGAAACAAACTTCCCAAAATGTCAAATAAGATCAAAACAAGACTTTCGGTATAACTTCTTAAACAGCAAACCGAGGTTGCTGTAATTTGACTATTTATCAGTCAGAGGACATCTAATGAGAAATGCTGAACATTTAATGGTTCCATATCTTCAAATGAAAACATTTGTTTTTTTCACTTTGTGTGCCGGGCACCTGGCAAAAATGTTTCAAGGACCTCCTTATAATTTAACAATTAACCATGGTCTTACTACCATTTGTACACTTAGATGCCGTTAGACCTATTTGTGATCTCAGACTTTTTTTCTAAATACTTTAGAAACACATAAGGTAATGTGTCACAATAATATAGGAATTTCTGCTACCCTGAAATAAACATGTGTGGGGTTTTGTCATTAGTGGTGCACATAGAAGTGGGTCACTTTGAGAACCATTGTCTCAGTATACTGAATATTTGGATTTCCTTATATATTTTGCAGTTGTTTTTGTTAGGTTTTATAGGCTAATCACATTATTTAATGAGTAATTAGTGCTCTGTAGCTTGAGCACTAGAAGAAATAGCTCAATCTTTCTTATGTGAATGAAAAGCATATCTCATAAGCAATAACACAAAGTGTTATTACAAATACAGAATGCAAACTAAATCAATATTCTAGATACATATTATAAATGTCAAACATACTACATACTGCAGGTGTTAAGTTAAAAACAAAATATACCAAGAAGTGCGAAAGATTTTGAATCCCCTTAGATTTAGTTCCACCTCCTCTCAGGCATGTCCTCAAAGAGAGAGGCTGAGTTTGAGAGATGAATACAAAATTGTACAGTGCAGGAGGGAGGAGATTTAACTCAGAGTGTGGTTTTGATGTGTATGTGTGAGATAGTTATGCAGGACCCCCTCTTTTTATAACATTTTTTGAGAGAGCTGAGAGCTTTATTGCTCTATCTGGGGATGTTGCAATGAAATCTACAGCATCTGAAACCACAAGGGAGTGGACATGCCACTGGTTAAAACTCTTCACATCATGTTGGAATCTTTTTGTGCAACTCCCATTTTGATATTAGATTTACTGCTTTAGATCTAACATCATAATAAACTGGAGTTTTAAAAAGCCAAGATATTGCTCTCTAAAGTATGGGCAAAGTAATGTGTTTGATGCAAGGAGTGTGTGTTTTTGTGCTTCACAGGGTGGGGTTTAAGCTGGACTGTGGAGAGGTGAAGTGCCTTCGATCCTTGGGAGTGGAGCACATTTCCTTTTGTTGCCCTCCAATTTTTGACTGGCTTGCCCCAGCACATGAGCATGATGGGGTTGTTCCTATTATCCAGCTTCCCAGACCCCTCCTTCCACCTCACCCCCCACCCTACCCTGTTCTGCCTGTTCCCAAAGCGACTGGCATTCCTGGGGGCCACCAGTGAAGCAGCTTTTTGAGGGAAGGCCCGCTGGCTCCTGGGTGGCCTCTTGTGCATAGGCTCCAAGGGGTGGAGACAATGTCTTATTAATTGACTGGGCGTCTTGGGCAGAGTGCAGGAATTTGCAGAAGGGGGAGATAGAAAAGTAGGGATGAGGGATGAGCTGAGAGGGATCGATGGAGGGGCGGGATGACTGGGGAAGATTCACAGTGCACCAATGGAGATTCATTAACCTCTATCTCAGATTTATTTCCGTTTGATTTACACTGCTGCTAGGAGGGCAAGAGAGGAGGTAACTGTTCTGCAGTAAAACTGAAAACAGTCTTTTTATACAACCCCAATTTCAAAAAGGTTAGGACGCTGTGTAAACAATGCAATGATTTGCAAATCTGATAAACTAATATTTTATTCTCAAAAGAACAGAGAAAACATCTCAAATGTTTGAAGTGAAACATTTTTACCTTTTCATAAAAAAAAAATACTAGCTCATCTTGAATTTGATGGTGGCAACAGATCTAAAATAAGTTGGGAAGGGACATGTCTGTGTAGCATCTCCTCTTTTTTTAAACATCAGTCTGTAAATGTCTGGGAACTGAAGTGATCAGCTGCTGGACCTTTGGGAGAGGAATTTTGTCCCATTCTTGTTTGATATAGGATTCCAGTTGCGTAACAGTCCCGGGTCTTCTTTGTGTCATTTTGCATTTCCATTGGCTCAGTGCGACAGTGAATAGTTGGGCTGCTGATATGGTGCTGGTTCAATACTTGCCTGTGGCAGTTGGAGGTCCCCTGAGGAGGCTAGAGCCACCCCGCCGCACTGAGCACCGTAAAGGCTTCTTCTCTGCATGATATAGTAGAAACCTGCATTTGTGGATGGCCCAGTGAACCATGTTCACAGACATTAATTTCTGGAAGTGTTCCTGAGTCCATGTAACGATTTCCATGACAGAATTATGCTTGTTTGCAGTGCAGTGCTGTCTGAGGACCCAAAGATCATGAGCGTCTAATTTGGCTGTGTCTCTTGCACTCAGCAAAGCATCCAGATTCTTGGAATCTTTTAATGATATTACAGCACGTTGAGGAACTTTATTATAAAATGCCTCAGTAATTTGTAGATGCAGTTTCTTGATTGGCACACTGCCAATCTCTATTATACCCAGTCACATTACTACTCTGTTGCCATTTAACTTAATTAGTTGCAACGTGTTCCTCTAGCTATTTCTTTTTAGTACCACTAACTTTTCCTGCAGTTTATTGCCCTTGTCTCAACTTTTTTGAGCTGTGTTGTGGTCACCAAATTCCAGATAAGCTAGGATTCCTAACGAAATAGTAAAAGTCAGCATTTTCAGCATTTGATGTTTTCTGTGTTCTTTTTAAAATTAAATATTGGTTTATGAGATTCACAAATAATTGCATTGTTTTTATTTATATTTTACACTCAGTCCCAACCTTTTTGATATTGGGTTTGCACTTTTAAGTAATTCTATGGTATTAACAGCTTCCACTCTGGCTGTAATAAATCCTTTTTCAAAAAACCTCCCAGTTCAAATAATTTCAGACTGTAAGTACTATTTCTGGGCCAGATTATTTCCATTTACTGAAACTCCATTTACACTAATCAATATATTAATTTAATCAATGTTTATTCTAAAAAAAAAAAAAGTATACCTATTTAATCACAACAACCAGAGTTACAGGTTCCATTTTTTCCTACTGTACTGTACCTTACTGAATTTCAGAGGCAACCAGTTTATGTTTCACTTTGCAACATTTCATCACTAATTACTTTTCAGGTGAGGATTCCACATATAACACATATACATATTTAATAAAATATCAGCTTTATAAAGTAGGTAAAAAAAAATTGTTCTATCTCAACTAAATACAGTATTACATTACTGCTTTCTGTTAATGCCATTCTACAGGATTAGTACAATATTGATACATTTATTTAAATTATTTTGAATTCCTTTCCCTGTCGCTAATTACATTATAGTAACTTCTTTGGCTTTACTTTTAGGATTATGTTGCAATTCTGACATTACATCATAAATCTAAGTAAAACAACTATTGTCTGTTGATGCTGACTTTTTGAAAAATGTCATACATCTCTAGCAGGTGGTGACAGCGGTTGTTACGTGCAAATTTGATGGATTCGGATAGGATAGGACAGGGAGGGATGGTTTTGGGGGGTGGGACGAGGATGTACCATCTCCCCATGTGGTCTACCCCCAGGTGTCCTCACCATAATCCTGTTACATGTGTCCCCCATTAGAACTAATGGAGCGTCCATTGTCCCCTCGTTGTGTGGTGTTGTGCCCTCGGCCCAGTCACCTTGAGTCAGTAAACTCAGCCCTGTCATGTTTGGGCTGCTTCCCACAGCCAGAGGTCTCCATGACGACAGTGGACCTCTCTCTCTGTCTCTCTTTCTTACTCAAACACACACACACACACACACACACACAAAATAAATAGATACATTCAGTTGTGCAATCTGAAATATGTATTAAGTTCAACAAGTCAAAATATGATAATGTCTTTTTCACTGTAGTAGAAGTTAAATTAAAAAATTGTACTGTGTTGATATTATGTAAAATTTGCTTTGTGATTTGAAAATGCATTGAAATGGATCTTTATTAGTACTTTTACGAGCTGATTGACAAAAAGTATTATGGTACAAAAATTTTTTCAACCTGCTTAATTGTCACAGTGTCTAAATTGCTTTGTATTTTTGAAGAGTGTTGTAAGAATGTGTGTGTGGAAAACCAAAGTGAAAGTTAGAATAGCAGAATGAACGGGGCAGGGTGTGCATTTAGCCATCCTGCTTATATGTTTTCAGGTGACCTGGCCCCCATGCTGCATCCATCATACAGAAACTGATTGAGCTGACCTTCAGGCCTGCACTACCGACCCCCGGGCTTCCTGTTCTTTGTCAGCCTCTCACAATACCACTGGTATCACACAGACAGGGGAGGTCTGAGAACCAACCAGGGGAGTCTACCCAGGCCCTCGTGGAGGTGGTGGTGGTGGGGGTTTAGTAGAGAGGGTCTTTGGGGAGGGAGCCGAGAACCCCCTTTTCAATTTTACCCAGTCTTTCCAAATTAGAGAAAAGACAGAGAGTGGTGTCCTCTGTCACCCTGCCACACAGGGACCTTTAAAAAGCAGCTTCAGTGGTTTTTCAAGTGAGGTGTCTTCTCAAGAGACAAAAAAAAGAGAAGAATAAGTGGGCGAAGAATTTAATTGTAGCCCTGTGTGAGGACTGGCAGTAGGAGGATGGCCACTCTAGGTTTGTAAAGGACTGAAGCAGTTAGCTTGTCCTTCCTCTGTGCCTTGCTTTGGCCCTATGAAATCTAAGGGACTCATGCAGATGAGCTACACCACTGATCCAGCTCAGGTAATTCTAATTAACACTGATGGAAGACATGCATTTCCGTTTTGACAGTGTAAAAATAGAAGTGCTGCATTTCAATTTTTACTTGGGTAGAGAAGAGAAAACCAAATGCTTTTTGATTCCAAGGTTCCAAGATGAATCTGCACACAAAAATAGATCTTTGAAAAAAATCTGTTTTGTAAAACATTTTATTTTGCCTCTCTTATCCTTGAAAAATTATAGTACTTAAAAGGTACCTGAAAGCTGACAAGAGCCCAACCAAACGCTGCTTTTTTTTGGGGGGGGGGGGTCACAAGCCCCAAAGGTTGGGGGCCCACTGATTTAATCTTTAAGAACCATAAAAAGTTTAACATAATAATTGTGTTTGGCATTTCTTCTCAACATCAGACATATAAGCAAATAAATAAATTACCTTGGAAATAATTCCTAACTTTACATCTGGTCTTCACCCTCAAATTAAGAAACTACAAATTAGGACCTTTGGCTTTCCTGGGCCAAGATCTGCTTGGTATTAGAAAATCTTGCTCGTACATTTTTAAAACCACAGGCTCAAGGTGAGCACAGAGGAAAGTTATCATCTTTGACAGATGAATGTGAAAACAATGTCAAACTCTGCACAGAACACAATGTGGGTGGATGCTGTGGAGGGGGACTTGTGCTTTGATAAGCTTGTTTTTCTTATGTAAAATCTCAATGTCAGGAGTAAAAACACAAGGTCTTAAACCCAATAGATGTAGTGGAGTTTATAAAAATATCTCAAAACTGCACTTAGTTCAGTGCTTGAATTATTGCATGTAGTTAGTTTAAATCCTGCATTTTGAGAGCACCACACAGAACTGATTGCAGAACTGAAGTGTCAGATAAGTTAGTATAAACTTCCCGTTTTTAACAGCGTTCACAACACCACCTTTACCTCTTTCTCTCCAATTTATTTATGCTTATGCATTCATATGCATGTATGTGTTTGAGTTCTTTGTCATGAGGATACATGAAGCACTATCTAAAGTGGCCACTGGTTACCATGACAATACTTTTTTATGGAGGTTTGGAACAATAACTTGCCTGTATTGCCTGTATTTCTTCCGTGTACATGTGATATCAGTAAGAGTTCTCCTTGCAACCCAACATATATAACAGTCTGAATGAACTGTGCTAATCGATTCTGGATTCACATAGCTACATTCATTACATGGTCAGAGTAAATGTGCATCACCTCCACATGTACCACTTGTACAATTTCCTCATAATGGTTGATTAATATGAATAAAATCAATAATCCTGCATTGACTGACCCTGAAGCTAATAAAAAACTGGTTAAAAGAAATGCTTTGTGTGTTGTTCCTAAAAAACTCTAAAATAAGAATGCCTTAATGACCGTGAAAAAACATTTCATAATAAGGGATGACGCGGTGATTGAGACATAATTTAAAATATTGCCACTCAGCAATAATCATGTATAAAAATCTGTAAATCCGTCAAACTTGGGACAGACAGTTTCCTGAACTATGATCAAGAGACTCACTTTAATATTTTAAAAAACAGGCTTTTGCATTCAATTTATAACAAACTTGAATGATGATTGTCCTTAGAAGCAACTGTTGCAATTTAAAAAAAAATATTAATTAACATTTACTTCACAGCTTTGTTAGGTTCCCAAAGTTGGAAACCTACCAAAGCTTTTACAGAAATATGTTACCTCATTTAAAATCACACTTGGATTTGCAACATTGTTGAATGTCCAATTCTTGAGAAAAGCCTTTTTTAAGAACTACAGTTTTTCTTATTGGAAACAGATAAGGGCAGCAATTTTTGGAATAACAATCTTATACTTTTGCAATGCCAGTATCTTTAGGGCCTGCAGTGAATAACCTTTTCATTAAGTCCTAAATGTTTGTGGACTAATTATCTGAAAAGCTATACCTGAGATGGCAGGAAAACAGAGATGTACATGCTGGAAAAACTGCTTCAGTGGTGCATTTTATGGAAATGAATGTAACCAAGATAAACTGACATAAACATTCAGGATGCAGCATTTAAACCAAAGTGAACATTATTCGCTATACACAGATTTAAAACAAAGCATTTCTTAACAGTATATACTGAGGTCTGCCTCTTACCTTATTTGGACAAAAGTATTGGGTCACCTACACATTACACCTACAAGAGCTTTTGAGATAAGCTATTCCTTTAATAATCCCACAATGGGGAAATTTCAGGTGTTTCCACAGCAAGACAAAGTGACAACAGCAAACCAGTATTTTAGATATTCATTCAGAAGAGCATTTGTGAGGTCAGACACTGGTGTTGGAGTAGAGGGTCTGGCTCCCAATCTCCATTCTAGTTCATCCCAGAGGTGTTCAGTGGGGCTAACATCAGGGCTCTGTGCAAGCCAGTCAAGTTCTTCCACGCCAAACTCATCCAGCCATGCTTTTATGGACTTGCTTGCTTGGTTTCTAAACATTTCCACTTTGCAGTAATACCACTTAGAGGTGATTTTGGAATATCTGGGAGGGAAGCAATTGCACAAACTGACCTGTTGCAACTGTCGGTGGTGTTCTATTATTGTACCACCCTTGAATTCAGTGAGCTCTTTGGAACGACCCATTCTTTCACAAATATTTGTATAGGCAGAATGGAATGAGACTGAATGAAATGACTGAATTCAATGATTCAGGAGTTTGGCCCTGTACTTTTGTCAAGAAAATGTATGTTGTACAGCACTTTTACAATCCTCACACTCAGGTAGTGTGTTTTAAAATGACCTAACATTGTTGTTGTTGGTGGTGGTGGTGATAGCTTTTATTAAAAGCACTATGTCATACAAGCTATAGATGTTTACAAATAAATCAGTGACTGTAGAACCAGAAATGAGAGTTGGACTTAAGTTACACTTGAGGGATTACAACTATAATGTTACAGATGGCTTTAGAAAAACTTGCTGGGGAGTTATTATGACTGTGGCTGAAAACCAAGTTATGTTTCATTTTTCTGTGTTGTCATTGTTTTTAAGTAAAATTACACATTGATTGCTGTTGGACTATGATTTGTCATACAAAACAAAGTATTCTTTAGTGTCATGCTTAATTTTTCAGAAAGATAAGAAGAAATGATGAATATGAAATTGCGCCAAGTAATAGAAGGTAGCAGAACAAAGGCCGGTCCCAGCCTCTGCATGACCTTCAGTTCCAACCAAACTGAGGTTACAGTGCATAAAGAAACCTTACAGATTTTCATTCAGTTGTAATCCTTTATATCACCGTTACAGATGTAGTATTCAGTACACAGCACCCCCATGCCCTACTCTGATAAAGTAGAGGGAAAGGACAAAAAGCAAAATTTTAACTTCCACATGGTTGCTTGAAATCAAAAATACTATAAAATGTTAAAGCTAGCAGTGTCATCACTATCTCAAAGACCTACTGTCAGCTGCTCCTTGTCCCACAGTGTCCTGGTAGCACCTGGTCAGGACGCTGATCCCCTCTGTCTCGACCCAGACTGCAGGTCTGTGGCCCAAAACACTGATTCTCCACTTCTTTTCCTTTTTTTTTTATTCATAAATTTGCATTGCTAATGCACAGGAGACAGCTGTCATCTTGCTGCAACCATGATCACTCCAAAACCAGGGGGAAAAGGTGGAGGGAAGGAGAAAAAAAGATAAATAAAACTGAAGGGTAAATAGGTTGGCCTATTATCTTCTGGCCTTGCATGGGCACAGGTCCTTGAGAGAGTGAATTTCAATGAAAGTCTCTTTCACTAGGGGGAAGAAGAAAGAGAATAAAACACTGGAAAAATGCCTAGAGAAACAATTGGGAGCAGAAAATTAAAAGAGGTCTGAAGGAAAGCAAAGCAAACAAGTTTTGCTTTCAGCTATCTAGCTGAAAGTACTCCACAAAACAATGTAAGGCTTCATAAAAGTAAGGTGCTTCATCTTGAGCATACATGCATATGCGTGCCCTTCATTCAGCATGTAGATGTGTCTTTTCTTGAGAACATATATATCTGATTACTCAGGCTGTTCTTTTATTTGCTTAGAGTATCTCTGGCTGTGATTGTTTACAGCAATCTGATACAGCAAAAACAGTGTGATTTTTTATTTCTTTCTTTTTTTGTAAGTAAGTGAAATGCTCTTGTAGCAATATGCTTTTCATTTAAACCCTGTATTTTCTGCCTGACTTTTATTTTGTGCTTTTTCTTACATCATTTCTTGAGTTAAAAGAGGAAAATAAAAATAAGCTCCAAGAATTTCAGCATCTTTCACTAAATTTACAGATAACCAGTGATGGAAAGTTCCTTAATTTATCAAACTATGTTTCACTGTAAATGTTCAATTTAATGCTACTTATGTGCTCTAATACATTACAAAGAGACATACTGCAGCTTCATTTAGATGCAGGTGTAGTCAAGGTAGACCTACTGTAGAGCAACAGAAGTACAGTTTACACCCATACTGTGCCATACCAAGATGTAAGTAAGATACATCTTTTTGGCATTTTTACCTAAGAATGGTTTATTAAAGTATTTAATGTTCTTTTGATTAGCTAAGGGACTTCTTTCCTCATATTCCTTTTGGCTCTGAAATGAGATACTGTAAATAAGAAGGGTTCTTCTTCAAAAGCTTTTCAGAAATTTGTGCCTCAGTTCATTCTGTTTATTTGGACGATTCTGTGAAACAGCATCTTAGTGTGTTAGGTACACCTAGCCAAAACTAATGCAGTCTAATAGAGCAGTCCTTCAATAAATCCATCCTTCATGAAGGTTATGTTTAGGATTAATTCTGTATCTGCCTTGTGTCTGTGAGACTTTCAGCAGCACCACATTTGTATCCTCCAAAATGCTCATACAGGTGATTGAACACCCCTCTAAAAGCACTTCCAAGAAAATCTAAATTTAGCAAACATCGTTAAAGTTGTAGGACTGTTGTTTAAGACTGCATTCGTTTTAGCTGGATTGGGTGACATAAGTGTATTTGACATTACTTTTTATTGCTATTCTTGCAAAAAATGTCTTGTAATGTATGCTGCTCTAATTAGTTTCAGCAGGATAGAAAAACAGACACTGGAAGTGAAAGATTAGAAAAGAGGCCCTGTGTAATTTGTAACCCACATGATGACAACAGAGGTCAGTCAAGATACAAGAAGCTATTACTTTTCCTCCACTGCCTTCACTTTCTTTGCTAATAATGTTTGCCTAAGCTGGACTGAGGGAAATGAGGTGGAAAAATCAGAGTGTGTGTGTGTGTGTGTGTGTGTGTGTGTGTGTGTGTGTGTGTGTGTTGGGGTGGGGGGGGGTGGT